>JAHRHZ010000046.1:10837551-10854470 GCA_024137785.1 Ginglymostoma cirratum
GCTTGGCCTGCTGTGTTCATCCAGCTCTACACCTTGTTCTCTCGGATTCTCCAGCATCTGCGGTTCCTATTATCTCTGAAACAGCAGAAACACAGTAGGTCTGGCAACGTCTTCAGGAGGAGAGTCACTGGACTCAAAACATTAACTCTCAGTTCTCTCTACAGGTGCTGCCAGACCTTGAGTTTCTCCAGCAATTTCCGGTTTTGCTCATCATATGTGTTTCATCTGATTTGCCATAGATGCAGTGCAAGATTTTTAACCTTCAGTTGGGTGTTTGTACCTTAAGAAGTGATATTTAGTATCTGGGAGTATAAAGAAGTAGACACAAGCAACTTCATACTGAAAGATTCAATAGACATTTATCACAGCCATTGGTATCTACATATATTACAATCATAGACACTTTCATGTCTGGACTACCGCTGAGCAATTCAGTTAAAAGCTAGCACAATCCTTTCAGTGTGTCATGCTGCAAGTGGATCCAGTAAAATGGAGACTGTGACCATTCTACCATCAGGTCACATGCTATGATATGCTGATGACATGTTGAGCACGTCTCTTAAAAGGTATGTTGCACATAGCTGTGATAACGACATAGCCAGCCAAAGCAGATGACTAGCATCTGAAGATACAAAGGCATCACTCTCTTTTTAGACATGGTTTACCTTAGCTACGCCTTGCCTGGTGCCTAGAAAAGGCAGGAAATAACAAAACAGAGAAAGCTCGTCAGTTTCTAACATCTATCAAATGTTAACTTCTCAGAAAATTTCAATGTTCCTTCAACCCTGGACTGCCGCCTATATCATAACATAGAGACCTGACATTTTCAATGGCCAGATAATCATTTTTGGGAATGAGAGAGCAGCAGAATTCCCAATGTAGCAGACTCTGAATGAATTGCCAGGGAATCCTCTGATTTTTAAATGGATACTTTCAGAGTTCTTCTGAAGTTAAGTCGACTCTCACTCAGGACATTAACTGTCAAAGTGTCTGGCTGTGATGCTGGACCTTTAAATTTACAGACCAGACTGCTGGGAAAAAGGGGCTCAAGGGGCGACAACAGTGCAGTGGTAATGTCACTGGCTAGTAATCCAGAACCTCACGCTAATGTCTGCAGATACAGGTTCAAATCCAACCATGGTAGATGGTGAAACTCAAATTCAACTTTAAAGAACTGGAATAAAGTAAAAAAAAAAACTAGTCCAATGGGGACCATGTCACCACCATTTAGATGGTGAACCTGATGGGTTTTTACAAGAGATAACAAGGTGTAGAACTGGATGAACACAGCAGGCCAAGCAGCATCATAGGAGCAGGAAAGCTGACGTTTCGGGCCTAGGCCCTTCTTCATAAAATGGTTTTTACAATGTCCTTTTGCACTTCAGTTAGCTGGATGACAGGTTTATAATGCAATGTGATGCCAACAGCATGGGAGCAATTCCTGCACTGGCTGAGATTACCATGAAGGTTCCACCTTCCCCACTTAGCCTCTTGCCTGAGGAACAGTGACTCTCCGGTTAAACGACCGCCACTCACGTCTCTCATGACAGCACAGTCTTATGGGATTATGGTGACTTTATCTGACAAGCAGGGAATGTGATACAGAGAAACAAAGCCCTGAGAAATCTATTATATGAATGAACCTGGATCTGGAAATTATTCACGGAATACAGACAACTCTGCATCAATTCTGTGTTTTCACAGACACATTCGTTTCACAACCAGCATCCTTGAGTTGTGTCGAATCACCAAATGATAACTCATCCTGATTTGGAATGATCTCTCCATTACTACTTGATTGCTGGGTCAAAAAGATGGAAGTCCCTTGGGAGACCTACATCACATGGCAGCTCACTACTGTCGTCTAAAGGGCAGTCAGGGATGGGCAATGCCTTGCAAATGATACTCATGTCCTGACAATGAATTAGTTCAAAAGGAAAAACACCTAGCAAAAGTTTGAATCCAAGGCTGGATCTATGGGAGCAAAAGCAGATCTGATTTTGCAGACTGGTTTCACCGCCTCTTTCCAGAAAGTCCTACCACACTTTGTTCCACACCTACACTGGACACTGGTGAGCTTACCCCAGGAATCAGGGAACCTGAGGGCAGATCCCACCTACTGAGAGCTCCCAATCAAAGATGGACAGCTCCATTGAATAGCAGCATGAGAGGGGTGGTGGCTGCCTGGCCATATGACATCTAGCCCAGGGATAAGACTGAAAATGCATCCCAGGCTGCAGGGAAAGGAGGGGATGGGGAGGTGGGGGAAGTGACTCAGCAGAGTACACAACCATCCCTTTCTGATGCCAAGCCCCTCAATCAGTGCCTTTGGCAATTAATGCTGGCCCAAGAGAGTGTGACACCCACCTTCCACTGCATGATTTAAAAAAAAGGACACCGCCAATGGCCCTCTAGCAAGTCCATACAGGTGGAGTAATCTCATTGCCCCACTCTCGTCAATGTACCTTATTCCCTAAACCAATTCCAGAGTCCCACACTTCCACATGCATCAAACCCCAAAACCATCCCACTGCCCCACCCTGTACGTTCGTAGTGCTATCCGTTTAGTAAGCCCTACACCTGCCATGAGGTTTACACCAGGGCCATCAGCATGAAAACCTCAAATGGGCATTAATTGGCTATTTAAAGGCTTCAATTACCAATGGATGCAGAGGCTTTCCCCAGGAGATTCTTGCCCCGGATTTAATTCAGGAATATGGAAAAGTGCTCACCTTCTGCCTGGTTAAATGCCTCACTCACCATCACCAAACTTGCCGTGGAAGATTCCGACCAAAGTCAGGTGAGGTGTAAGTAGACTTACAACCAAAGGCTGTAATAAATATTTCTGCAATATTGCACAATACATTTTCCAGTTTCTGAATTCTCACATTCATTAACTCACCAGTCGAGCCACAATCTGCATTTAGCTGTTTAGTTAACTGTAGTTTGTTGGAAAGAAATCAATCATCCCGCTTTTACGGGGCAAATTGCTGTAGTTTCAGTCATGCGTTCCATAGAAACACATAATAGGAGTAGGCCATTCAGCCCTTCTGCATGCTCTGCCATTCAAAATGATCATTGTTGGTCATCCAACTCAGTGTCCCGTTCCAACTTTCTCCCCTTTCCCTTTAATCGCTTTAGCCCCCTAAGAGCTATATCTAATTCCTTCTTGAAAACATGCAATTTTTTGGCCTCAATCACTTTCTTTGGCAAAGAACTCCACAGGTTCACCACTATCTGGGTAAACAAATTTCACCTCATCTCAGTCCAACAGCCTACTCCATATTCTTTAACTGTGACCCTATTTGTGGACTCCCTGGGTCATCTGGAACATGCTTCTTGTGTTTACCCGGTCTAGTCCTGTTAGAATTTTATAGGTTTCTAGAAGATTCCCCCCTCATTCTCCTAAACTGTTTAGGTCGGAGTTCTGTTTACAAGAGACTCATTTAATGTAGATTCTGTAAATAGATTATATTTGCTTTGTTTTTTTAAAGTAAGCTTAGTTTCCTGTTGAAAACATGGTTGCAAGTTCTGCTGTCAAGTCCCCCTAGTTTCCAACTCAATCATGGAACACTAAATAAACACCAAAAGAATGTGGATGCTGTATTTCAGGAACAAAAACAAAGTTGCTGGAAAAGCTCAGCAGGTCTGGCAGCATCTGTGAAGGAAAAAACAGTTAATGTTTCAGGTCCAGTGACCCTTCCTCAGAACTGATGGAAGGAGTGGTGTCAATAGACAAACTGTATTAATACATGGAGATTTCCATGGAGCCAAGTTTAAAAATATTTGAATTGTACATATAGGATTTAAATTTATCCCTGGGAGCAACTGAGTTAACAGTATTTTCTGTTGCCATCAGGAAAAGTTCAGCAATCTTCATAGCTGAGAGTCACCATTTGCATTTTGAGGGAGATGTTGGAGGTTACTGTCCAGTTTAAAGTATTTTGTAGTCTTCTGCCGGCAGTAAATGTAAGCAAGTGTATTAAATGCATTCAGAAAAACTGTCAATTGGGCATTTAAATCAATGCATCACAAGTGCCCATTAATATTCTGAGTTTCAACCAGCTTCACTCATAGCAGAGATAGCTGATGAGTTTTGGGGCAATGTTTAACTGGTAAATCACATGCAATCTCTGAGGGCCAAGAACTTTCCTTAGGGTCATTCTGCAGTGGTGAGATAAACTCAGCGGCGTTCCTAAAATTAAAAGAAAAAGAACAATAATTAAGAGACAGATGGACACACCCGCACCATCCTCAAAATCCACAACATTTGGTAAGAACACGAGTTGACCAACAGGATCCAGCATGTTATGCTCTTTGATGGATTCATTTTAAAAAAAAACTGCATTTTCTAACTCAGCAGCCTTTTCATTAAATTTCACTTCCAACAAATCATAAAATGCACCAAACAACATCAAACACCTAGGATTTTCTGATACCCAATCAGGGGATCAATGGTTGTCTATTCCCTCAACTGGCCACACTATGGCAGTATATTCACATATTACAATAAGTACTGCACTTGTATAGCCCTGATTCAACCAAAGGGTTGGATCTTATATTGGCTTTGGAGGGGGGAGGATTCGAGTACCTGTGACATACTGGCTGACAGCTGGTTTGCTCCCAAGTTCTCCATCAGTCTTTTCTGATTATGCAAGTCTAGGGTAGGGGGTAGCTGATTTGAATTAGAATCATACCATCCCTACAGTGCAGAAGCAACCATTCAGCCCATCAAGTCTGCACCGACCCTCTGAAGAGCATCACACCCAAACCATGACCCCTACCCAATCATGCATTTTCCACAGCCAGTTCACCTGGCCTACACATCTCTGGACACTATGGATAATTTAGCATGGCCAATCCAACTAACCTGCACATCTTTGGACTGCGGGAGGAACTTGGAGTACTGGGAGAACATAAAACCACACAGACGGTGGGGTCTGGTCATGTCATTTGACTAATAACTAGTGACTCAGACTAAGACCATAGGGGCATGCGCTCAAATCCACTATGGGACCTGGTGGCATTTCAATTCAAATAATAAATGTGAAATTGAAAGCTGACAATTACCATTAAATCATCAATTGTCTTTCAAACCCATCTGCTTCACTAATGACCTTTAGGGAAGAAAATCTGCTGTCCTCACCCAGTCTGGCTTACATGCCACTCCAGACCCACAGCAATTTGGTTCGCTCTTCAACTCACCTCTGGGCCATTAGGAATGGGCAATAAATGCTTACCTGGCCACTAATGCTAAATCCCGTGAATGAACACAAAAAATAAAGAGTTCAAGAGCCATGGAAAGATTAAAAAAAACACTCCCAGGCCAAATCAGTTCTTGGGATCTCACTGATCTGTATGGTTTGGTTCACACTGAGCACTGGATTGAGTCATTTTCAAATCCATGCCACGTTGTTTCTTTACGCTAAGTATTCTTACTCTGGTAATACTGCAGACAAGCCGAGGGTGGCGATCCGGATTGTGTATAGTCCAAAGGCAGCCTGCCTCTGTTGTCCTGTGCATAAACATTGGCTCCATAGTCAATGAGCATTTTGATCAAATCCACATTCTTTGTCTTGGCTGCAAGGTGAAGTGCAGTTTCGTGGAGTTTAGCACTATTCACATTCGCCCCTGAAACAGAACAACCACAAGCTTGCATTCATACAGCACCTTGGGCATCCTCAGGTTGTGAACTGGCCCAAACCAGTTTGTCATATTCCATAATATTAGAATCAACAACAACTCAACTCTTGAGGAGACTGATCATAAAGGACATGGGCGCAGAGAACAGACAGACTTTGAGGGAAGAGTTATACACCACCAGTCTAGGGTAGTGAGTAGCTGATTTGAATTAGAATCATATCATTCAGCCCATCGAGTCTGCACTGACCCTCTGAAGAGCATCACACCCAAACCCAGCCCCCTACCCAAACCTGCATTTCCCACGGCTAATCCACTTGGCCCAAACATCTCTGGACACTGTGGATAATTTAGCATGGCCAATCCAACTAACCTACACATCTTTGGACTTCAGGAGGAAACTGCAGAAAATCGGGAGGAAACCCATGCAGACACAGGGAGAACATACAAACCACACACAGAGGGTGGAAACAGGAAGCACGTATGACATCTTAAGTGGTATCAAAATTCACAAAGGAATCTCTAAATTTCCTACATGCCCACAGGAACTGCCTCCGTTATGGTTCAGAAAAAAAAACACACCTGCATTGAGCAGCAGCTTTGCGCAGTCCAGGTGTGGTCTTGCACAAGCCACGTGTAACGGGGTCCCAAAGTGGCAGTCGTAAGCCTCCAGATTTGCTCCGACATCAATGAGCAGCTTCATGCACTCTGCACTCCCTGAAACACAAACAGAGGAGGCTGTAGGAATGGAAAACAAACCCAGCTTTTGGGTCCCCTCCACCCCGTATCCTCATTTCTTGAACAGATAGCAAAATTGCATCTGTTCAGGGCGGACTTTTCTCCAAACTTGCCCCTCTCTGTACCAAAGAGTCTGATACGATCACTACCACACACTCCTGACACAGCCTGCCTCAGAGATCAGTAACTCATACCACACAGTATAATTGAGAACAATTACATTGTGGTACTGCCTCTCTCACTGACATCCAGTGCATTCATCAGTCTCCCACAATGCTTGGCTACAGAACACAATCAACAGAGACCTGTCCATTGCGCTAATGAGGAAGAACACAAATAGCTTCAACACTTCCCAGTGACAATTTTTAAAAGCCAAAAAAAGTAAACAGAAATCTCAGTGAAGATGTGGTGCCATAGCACAGGCAAGTAGTGGAACTACCAGACTTGTAGCTTGTTTTGGAAAGATCCAGGAAGGATTTGAATAATCACAGCATAATAATGGTTTTGAACAAGGATGTCATTGTCATAAAATCAGGAGATAAAGCCAGCTGTTTCTAACATCATCTCATCCCTCCACAATTTGCGATCCTTCAACTCTGGCCACTTCCACATTCTAACTTTTAAAATCACTCCATCAGCTGCTGTGAAACATTCCTGGAATTCCCTCCATAACCCCCATTGCCTCCCCACCCTCTCAATCTCTCCCCTCTCAAGGCAGGCTCCTTAAAACCTATGTCCTTAAGAAGGCTTTCATTTATCTGTCCTCATATCTTCCCCTTGATTGTCTGACAGCATTTAGCACATTGTGACACTGAGGCTGCATGCGTTGCCATGCTCACACTCACCACAGGGGGTGCACTCACCACCCTTGCAGCCTCCGTGCCCATGAATGGCACTGCCAGCAATGTAGCAGGTAAATAACAAGGAACACTGATTTTGACACATCGACTGCCACTCCACTCCTGATGTCTTGCTGCCGCATGTGCCATCTCATTTGCCAATCCACTCACCTCCTAGCTGCTGCCCCTCATGTCCATGCTCCCTACCCTCAAACCATCACTGCCTACGTGCTCCCTCACTCACTGCCCTGCTCCCTGAGCACAATGCTTTTGGGGGCGGGGGCAGTCAGGGGATGGAGGATTAATTGAGAGAGAAATGGCAAGCAAGGCGAGTGGCGGGTGGGGGTTGTGGAGAAGTGTGGACAGAGCAGTGACAAGCTGGGTTGGGGGGGGGTGGGGAGAGAACTGGAGGGGATAAGTGACAAGCTGGGTGTTGGGGGGTTTGGAGGAGGGTGGGGTGGGGTGGGGTAGGAATGGCCAGCTGGGTATGGTGGTGGTAGTGGCGAGGGGTGACTAATTGGGCATCGAGTGAGGCAGCACATCAGCAGCAGTAAATTCCAGCTCCGCTGCGTCGACAGGGAAACCAGTGCATATGATACATACCCCTGTCAACGATACTACAAAAAGCAAACCATTGTCATTGCTATTGAGAGGTGCAAAGCAAAAAATGTCCCCTTCATCTCAGTTGTGTGAAATACACCTGAATTACTGATTAATCAAGAAAAAGCCTGCAACTCTTTTACCTTACCAGTCATACAGGCCTCATGCAGTGGTGATGCTGCAAACAGCATGGGGTTCACTTTTGCTCCGTGGCTCAACAGTAACTTCACACATTCAATGCTCCCAGCAGCACAGGCATCACAGAGAGGAGTGCTCCCATCAATGTTCCTGGCATCGACCTGAGGCACAGATTGGAAGTGAATGGATTTTTTTTTTTTTACACTGCTGTTTTAAAACAGGATAGAAAGGGTAGTCAATTGCAACAAACAGAAGAAAAACTGATTTAAACACGTAAATCATCTTGGTCACAGCAACACTCCAGATCAAAATTGTAATTCAAGGTAAGTTCTTATAACAGTGGAGAATGTTGGAACTTTAGACTATCAAACAGCACTTACAAGCATAAGGCTACATTCGTTAGCGTGTCTCTGCATGTTCAACAATTTGCTTGATGACCTGATAGCTACACGAAGTCTAACAAAGTTAAATACAGCAAGATTTTAAGCTAACGTATCGTCTATTTTTAAAAACACAAGATTAACAATAAAAGAGGAGACTAGGCAACTCAGGAACTTCGTTCAAGAAGAGGTACCATGAATAATTTGGATACTTACTTGCTCACAATTCCCAGGGAGTTCTTTACTCAGGATGTTTCTAAATTTTAAACTAATGCTACCCTCAGTTGTTTCTCATTCACAGCTGACGGTATCATGTGAAGGGGGAAAGAGGATAAGTGTATATTTCTTATAGAAGTATAGTTTTCTCACAGATCTGTGAGGGACAAGTGTATAGATAAGGGTTAAAAGTAAGGATTAAAGGACACTCGCTGCTGCGGATACAGGCAGCTAGTTGGAGGATTGTTCCCAAGGGAACAGGCCACAGGGTGTTCCAGGCAGGAAACAAACTAGTCTGCAGATGTTACTGCAAGGGGTTAGGGCTAGGCACGATGGGTAACTGCACGTTTATTTTTGACAAAGGGTTCAATGGACAATAGACCCCAGCGTAAGCACTGTATACCACAGATAGTAAACTGTGTGGTGTTGTTAGATTTACTGCTTATGCCAGATGTGGCTAGAAATTAATACTGGTTTTGGGGTTGCGTCAACCTGTTTGTTGAATAGTATAAGAGAAATACTTTCTTACCATTGCATCTGGAGTGTTCAAACTCCTGAATGAGTCTTGGATCCCCCTCCCCCACATCTACACTGGTGCTTTGTTTGAATAAAGTTCTCAAGTGCTGATTTACTTCACTGTCTCCAGGTCTCTGGCTGCCTTTACAGATGTCACTCTTACATCGTGTTACCCAATAAAGCACATCCTCACCGAGTACAAATCCCAGATAGGTCCTGAAGCAAAGTACATGTGAATAGTACTTGCTGTTCAGAAGTGCAAAACATATAGAATGTTGAGGTTTATTACTGACGATAGAAAATAATCATCTGAAAGAGGGTCTTACATCTTATTCAGCAATCTCACTCAACTGTGTGCACTGCTCTCTGCATAATGCTTTGAAACAACATTAATGAAGTTAATGGTCAGATACATTGCTGTCTGTAGCTTTCCTGAACTTGTTGTTAAAAGGGATAAGGATCACCTCCACAGAATACAGTTGATATCTTTTAATGAACTTGTTCAGAGATGTTACAACACTTCTCTGGAGAGGGTGGGGCTTGAACTTGGGCCTCCTGGTCCAGAGACAAAGACACTGCCACTGCACCACAAGAGCCCCTCAGAGATTCCAGTCAACTAATAAACTCAATGGACACAAACACTACGCGTAAGACTCAAAATAAGGAGTAGTGTTTGTAAGTTAATGTTTTAACTTGCGACTCAAATAATTTGGTGCATAGTTCATCAAAACAGAAGATAATTTAAGAAGCACAGGAGAGTTCTCCCCGGAGAGCTGCCTAATGTTCATCACAATATTCAACATCACAGATTAGTGGGTCACTATCACAAATTGATTATTCAGCCCTTGCTGAATAGATACACACTGATTGTTATAATGTAGGAATTGAAGCAGTGAGAAGTACCTAAAGACACCACAAGATCATAAAGAAAGAATGATACAAAATGCAATGTCCTCTTTCCAATGCCTGCCCCAAGATGCTAAGACCGGGTTTGTTGGTACTGGAGGGCATCAGTAGCGAGAGATGATTTTCTATCATTAGTGCAGTCTATTAATAAACCTCAGTGTTCAACACATTTTGCACTTCTGAACAGCAAGTACTATTCACACGTACTTTGCTTCAAGACATTTCCTTATGAGTACAAATCCCATGTGCGCTTCATGCAGTAACACTATACCCTCAGCAGTGAATGAGAAACAACTGAGGATAGCATCAGTTAAATTTACTCTGCTGCAAAACATTTACCGTGTACTAAGTTCATCGGTCATGAATATCAGAAGCAGAAAAGAAGTTTCCTCCCATACCCAGATAAACAGAGGATGATCCAAACACACAAGTCATGTCAATACTACTGGAGAAATTTTAACCACATGATGCATGTTTGCCCCTCACAGGTGTCTGAATGTATGGGAGACATTACTTTCAGGGTGTAGAGAAAACTGGGACTACAAATGTAGGCCACGATAATCTGAAGCGGTCATAATATTGAAGATGGGAAGGAGTTTAAGCAGGTGGAACAGACTCTCATTGCAACGCTGTTACTTAATTTGTACTGGGGGCTCTCAACCATTGTCTACCACAAACCCACCTTCACTATAACATCAGCCTTATTGGAAACTTCGTAAGTAAGTCCCAAGCCATTTGTTCACTGTGCAACTGTGACGCTGGGATAGTGCGCATCAAACCATCCCGAGATAATTCCTATCCTGATCAGATCATTTCTTGCTACGCATTGTGCAGACTCGGGGAAGGCCCAAAGAGTCACTCTTAATCCTGAGAAATGTTCAGTCTAACTCAGATTACCCTGGAATGGTAAGGCAGCTCTCAAGCATTTGAGCAACAGATAAAGCTACAATCAGTCCTTGTTATCTGCTGAATAGCGACTTGTGAGCCTGTCCGTTCAGATTTCGTCTTTTCTCTCCCCCTCCCATTGTCCTCAAACAGATCGTGTGGCCCTTTGCAGTACATAGGAGTGGTATCCATGTTTTTTTCCCCCCTGTAACCTGCAGGAAGTTTGTGCTCCTATCCCTCATAGGGAATGAGAGCTGGATGTAGTTGCATTAATGCTGCTATGTAGCATTCACTGCTAACAGGATACTGCCATCGAGCCAAAATAGATATTCTACCTATCACTCAAATGGGCAGTTGGTGAATGAATTTCAGTGCCAGTGTGATGCCAGGTATGTAAGCTGCGAGACCCAGAGTATCAAACAGCACATTCCATCGGCTCTTCACACAAGCATGGTACCGATCATAATCAATTAGCCCGCACTAGCAAAACTGGCACAGAGTTTTGCGTTATATGTGATTTTGCTAATCAGACAATACTTACTGAGTGTGCAAGGAATTATACTGCCAATCTAAGATCAGTCAGGCTCAAAACTACTTGCTTGCAAGTACACAGAAGACAAAGAACAGAGACACATACATATTTTTCTAATCAATCAATCTGTTCAGAGATGCTATTACACACTTCTGGAGCAGGTGGGACTTGAACCCGGGCTTTCAAATTCAGGGATAAGGACATTGCCACTGCACCACTAGACAGCCCCTAAAGAAAATACACACACTGCACCCGCCTCAACTTAAAACAGGTGACAGCCACAATGGATCATTTAGCAAATCAATGAAGGGCTCCTATGGTGCAGACGTAGGATCCCTAACCCTAGGCCAAGAAACTTGAATCCAAGTCCTACCTGCTCCAGAGGCATACAATAACATCTCTGAACAGGTTGAGTAGAACAGTGCATGCGCGTGTGTTCGCTCTTTGTCTTCTGTGTACTTGCAAGCAAGTAGTTTTGAGCCTGACTGATTTTAGATTAGCTTTATCAGTTGCTCAAATAGGTTCAAACAAAAAAATCAAATCAATGAACCAACCAATCCGATTCAACCGGCATGGTTTAAAATTTATCCAAGTCTAATGGCTTACTATCAACCAATTCTTCCAGAGTCCACTTGATAATGAATCAGCACTCTCTTCTCTCAGTACGTATAATGGTCATGCTCCTGAATTTTTATTTTTGCAAAATGTCCCGATTTGTGCACAATGAAATCTTTGATATAACATTCTTCTCAACAATATTAATTTGCACCTCAATTTGAATTATTGACTAATAAAGTTGAAAACGCTCATGTCAACTGGGTCTTCAAGATTATGTACATTTCAATGGCCCATATCTTGCTGGCATGTGAATGACACTCACTATTATTAATACATATGTCAGCCTGCAACTTGTGGGCAGGTAGACCTACAACCTGAAAATGTGAATGTGTATATGCTGCTGGCCAACTTGTGCCACCTCACCATTAACTTCAGTAAAACACCATCTCATTCTTGGCCTTTCCACTGTTTTTATGAATCTGATTAATATGCAGATTAATTGTCTATTAAACACAAGACATTAAAAATCTATTAGATAGCATGTAACAATTGTTAACATGTCTACGTGATGTCAAGAAAGTGAACAATTAAAACTGTGGAGTCACATTTTCTCATGTTGGGTAAAGTGTCATAGGAGATTTTTTTTTGTGTGATCTCCCAAATCTAATTTAATTTTACCTCTTTTTGTTTCTTTCTTGCTCCGATTGGGTGCCTCTCCTTCTCAGTCACTTCTGTTTATTACTCATTCATTTAACCTCAATGATTGTTCTGTGGTTCAAAGTCCCAGATATCCTGTTACCCTCACTATGCCATTAAATGGGGTTAGGACACAGATCAGCAATGATGTCAGTCTTGAGGAGTCAGTTGACAGCTACTTACTCTCGTGTTCATTTCAGCAGATCCTTCCAGGAATAGTGTGGGCAGAAAATGTTTAAGCCTAAATATGCACATAAAATTCCAACTAATAGGGCCCAACGCAAGAAGCAAAATCTCAGCTCTTTAAATAAAGATCAACTTAGTAAACTATCACGTATGGCAATATGACAGCTCAGTGGTTAGCACTGCTGTCTTACAGTGCCAGGGACCCAGGTTTGATTCCAACTTCAGGTGACTGTGCAAACTCCACACAGACATTCTCCCCACATGGGTTTCAGTTTCCTCCCGTAGTCCAAAGATGCGCAGGTTAGATGGATTGGCCATGCTAAATTGCCCATATGGTGTCCAGGGATGTGCAGGTTAGATGAATTAGCCATGAGAATTGTGGGGTTACATGGTAGGGGGCTGATCTGAGTAGGATTCTCTTTGGAAGGTCAATGCAGACTCGATGGGCCAAGTGGTCTCTTTCCACACTGTAGGGATTCTGTAACAGGTGTTTAGGTCTGACTGACCCTTCCCAGGGGCAAACTGGCATCAGAAAGCTCCAGATTTTCCAAGTACTCACACAAATGAGTCCATAACACTGTATTTTGGGAAATATCTGACGGGTGGGGGATTTCAGGAAATAATTCCAGATGCAGGGTATAAAATGGTGGAAGATACAGCCACCAAACATGTAACTCAAGTACTGTCTTGCACGCACCAGACACGTTTCTTTTAAAAATTTGTGCTTGGGATGTGGACACCACTGACTGGACCATCATTTATTGTCTATCCCCAATAATCTGGATAGCAGGTAAGAGTCAATCATTATGAAACTAAAGTCGGTGGAGTTGTGGATAGTGCGGAAGGATGTTGCAGGTTACAGAGGGACATAGATAAGCTGCAGAGCTGGGCTGAGACGTGGCAAATGGAGTTTGATGCGGAAGAGTGCGAGGTGATTCACTTTGGAAGGAGTAACAGGAATACAGAGTACAGGGCTAATGGTAAGATTCTTGGTAGTGTGGACGAGCAGAGAGATCTCTGTGTCCATATGCATAGATCCCTGAAAGTTGCCACCCAGGTTGATAGGGTTGCTAAGAAGGCATACAGTGCGTTAGGTTTTATTGGTAGAAGGATTGAGTTTCGGAGCCGTGAGGTCATGTTGCAGCTGTACAAAACTCTGGTGCGGCCGCACTTGGAGTATTGCATGCAGTTCTGGTCACTGCATTATAGGAAGGATGTGGAAGCATTGGAAAGGGTGCAGAAGAGATTTACCAGGATGTTGCCTGGTATGGAGGGAAGGTCTTGTGAGGAAAGGCTGAGGGACTTGAGGCTGTTTTCGTTAGAGAAAAGAAGGTTAAGAGGTGACTCAATAGAGACATACAAAATGATCAGAGGATTGGATACGGTGGACAGTGAGAGCCTTTTTCCTCGGATGATGATGGCTAGCATGACGGGACATAGCTTTAAATTGAGGGGTGATAGATATAGGACAGATGTCAGAGGTAGATTCTTTACTCAGAGTAGTAAGGGCATGGAGTGCCTTGCCTGCAGCAGTAATAGACTCGCCAACTTTAAGGGCATTTAAATGGTCGTTGGATAAACATATGGATGAAAAATGGAATACTGTAGGTTAGATGGGCTTCAGATTGGTTTCACAGATCAACACAACAGCGAGGGCCTGTACTGCGCTGTAATGTTTTATGTTCTATGTTCTATGTCTGTTGATCTAGAGTCATGTCAGCCAGACTAGGCAAGGACGGCAGATTCTCTTCCTAAAGGACATATCTGAACATTTTTCAGAGAGTCAGAGAGACATACTGCACAGAAACAGACCCTTTGGTCCAACTCGTCCATGCCAGCCAGACATCTTGGATAAATCTAGTCTCATTTGCCAGCATGTGGCCCATATCCCTTTAAATCCTTCCTATTCATGTACCCATCCAGATGCCTTTTAAATGTTGTAACTGTACCAGCCTCCACCGCTTCCTCTGGCAACTCGTTCCATATGCACACCACGCTCTGCCTGAAAAAGTTGCTCAAGTCCCTTTTATGTCTTTCCCTTCTGATCTTAAACCTATGCTGTCTAGTTTTGGATTCCCCCACCCCAGGGAAAAGGCCCCATCCATGCCCCTCATGATTTTATAAACCTCTGTAAGGTCACCCCATGGCCTCTAACCTCAGATGGGAAAATAGTCCCAGACTATTCAGCTGCTCCCTGTAGCTCAAACCCTGGCAACATCCTTGTAAATCTTTTCTGAACCCTTTCAAGTTTCACAACATCCTTCCTAGAGCAGGGAGACCAGAACTGAATGCAGTATTTGAAAAGTCGCCTAACCAACGTCTTGTACAGCTGCAACATGACCTCCCCACTCCTATACTCAATGCACTGACCAAAAAATGCAAACATACCAAATGCCTTCACTATCCTGTCTACCTGTGACTCCACTTCAAGGAACTATGAACTGCACTCCAAGGTCTCTTTGTTCAGTAACACTCCCTACAACTTTCCATTAACTGTACAAGCCCTGCCCTGATTTGCCTCACCAAAATGCAGCACCTCATTTATTGAAATTAATCACCATCTGCCACTCCTTGGCCCATTGGCCCACCTGATCACGATCCCTCTGTATTCTGAGGTGACCTTCTTTGCTAATCACTACACCTCCAATTTTAGTGTCATCTGCAAACTTACTAACCATACCTCCCATGTTCACATCCACTTTTATCACACACAACATCAGTAAATGTTTTAATCCAGAATTTTTTTAAAAAATTGGAATCAAATATCAGCCTTTGCCATGGTGGGATTTGAACCCACCATCTTTTCTCCCCCAGCACTTCACCCTCACACTACTGCATAAATGTTGTCCCCCTCCACACTTCATGTCAGCTCTGAAGAGTCATCTAAACTCAAAACGTTAGCTTGCTCCCTGTCTGCATAGATGCTGCCTGACACACTTAATATTTAATATTACCCTGAGGTTTTGGATTACTAATCCAGTGACTTCACCATTCCTAGCACCTCCCTCAAACAAATAAAGATGTGTTAGTTTAAACTTCCTATGAACTAAACAAAAAAAAAACTTCAACATCTGGTTCAGCAAATTACACCTAAAATTCTTTCCAAACCTCGGGTACATCTGCTAAGTGTTTTCTCCGATAAATTTCTACACTTTGAACCGAAAACTGCTCCCTTCAATTGATCAGTCCTAAAAAAGGACAGGTAAAAAATTCCTGCTCCTCATTGCAAAGCTTCATCTCCCGTTGAACCAGTGTGAGAAATGCAGCTAGTTTTACAAATATTCTGGAATGTGGCAAGTCACGGGGCACATTAAGAAACTATTCTGCAACAGCTGCCAAACAAGGATCAGTTTCACACTGTGTACATGGGACTTATTTCACATGGTACTGGGTGCCAGCCCTCAGCTGAAATTAAAGCCCTGTGGAAGCCAGTGCAAAAAAAAATGTTGACGAGAACAACCTTGTTCACATTCGTGGCCCTATTTATCCTTGTTAATATTTAATCCCACACTTGACACATTAGTTCTGGTCAGGCAGCATTCAAATACCAATGAGATTGTAAACACCAAGATTCAAGAGCTCGGACCAAATTACTGCAGATGCTGGAGATCAGTGTGTCAGTGCAGAGAGGGAGCAAGCTAACATTGAGTTTAGATGACTCTTCAGAGCTGACGTGAAGCGTGGAGGGGACAGCATTTATGCAATACTGTGAGGGTGGCATGCTGGGGGCAGAGAAAGGATGTCGATAGTTCAGACAAAGTGATTGGAATGTGAGAATGGCAGAACAATGGTGTGTCTAATTACCCATCTTGAAAGAACAGACAGTCCCACTGGGGTGGGGGGAGGGGAGAGGGGAGAGGGGAGACAGTGACAGAGAATGTAACAAGTCAAGCTAAAAGGAAAGGGAAGGAATGGTATCAGAGATAAAAGGTACTGCAGATGCTGGAGAATCCGAGATAACAAGCATGGGGCTGGATGAACACAGCAGGTCAAGCAGCATCATAGGAGCAGGAAAACTTGACGTTTCGGGCCTAAACCCTTCATCAGAAATGGGGGAGGGGAAGAGGGTTCTGAAATAAATAGGGAGAG
>JAHRHZ010000046.1:10866059-10882294 GCA_024137785.1 Ginglymostoma cirratum
GGACAGGTCAAGGGGGCGGGATGATGTTAGTAGATATGAGATGGGGGTGGGGCTTGAGGTGGGAGGAGGGGATAGGTGAGAGGAAAAACAGGTTAGGGAGGTGGAGATGATGCTGCTTGACCTGTTGTGTTCATCCAGCCCCACGCTTGTCATCTTGGAGATGAGCTGGGCTGGTTTTGGGATGCGGTTGGGGGGAGGGGAGATTTTGAAGCTTGTGAAATCCACATTGATGCCATTGGGCTGCAGGGTTCCCAGGCTGAATAGGAGTTGCTGTTCCTGCAGCCTTCGGGTGGCGTCATTGTGGCATTGCAGGAGGCCCAGGATGGACATGTCGTCTGAGGAATTGGATGGGGAGTTGAAATGGTTCACGACTGGGAGGTACAGTTGTTTGTTGCGAACTGAGCTCAGGTGTTCTGCAAAGCGGTCCCCAAGCCTCCGCTTGGTTTCTCCGATGTAGAGGAGGCCACAACGGGTACAGCGGATGCAGTATACCACATTGGCAGATGTGCAAGTGAACATCTGCCTGATGTGGAAAGTCTTCTTGGGGCCTGGGATTGGGGTGAGGGAGGTGGTGTGGGGGCAGGTGTAGCACTTCCTGCGGTTGCAGGGAAAAGTGCCGGGTGTGGTGGGGCTGGAGGGGAGTGTGGAGCGGACAAGGGAGTGGTCCCTCCAGAAGGCAGCTAAGGGTGGGGAGGGAAAAATGTCTTTGGTGGTAGGGTCTGATTGCAGATGGCGGAAGTGTCGGAGGATGATGCGTTGGATCCGGAGGTTGGTGGGGTGGTACGTGAGGACGAGGGGGATTCTTATTGCGGGGACGGGGCATGAGGGATGTGTTACGGGAAATGCGGGAGACACGGTCGAGGGTGTTCTCGACCACTGTGGGGGGGGCGGGGGGGAAGTTGCCGTCCTTGAAGAATGCGGACATCTGAGATGTAGCCCCACCACACCCGGCACTTTTCCCTGCAACCGCAGGAAGTGCTACACCTGCCCCCACACCACCTCCCCCTCACCCCAATCCCAGGCCCCAAGAAGACTTTCCACATCAGGTAGATGTTCACCTGCACATCTGCCAATGTGGTATACTCCATTTGCTGTACCCGTTGTGTCTTCCTCTACATCGGGGAAACGAAGCGGAGGCTTGGGGACCGCTTTGCAGAACACCTGCGCTCAGTTCGCAACAAACAACTGCACCTCCCAGCCGCGAACCATTTCAACTCCCCCTCCCGTTCCTCAGACGACATGTCCATCCTGGGCCTCCTGCAATGCCAGTGATGCCACCCGAAGGCTGCAGGAACAGCAAATCATATTCAGCCTGGGAACCCTGCAGCCCAATGGTATCAATGTGGATTTCACAAGCTTCAAAATCTCCCCTCCCCCAACCGCATCCCAAAACCAGCCCAGCTCATCTCCACCTCCCTAACCTGTTTTTCCTCTCCCTATCCCCTCCTCCCACCTCAAGCCCCACCCCCATCTCCTATCTACTAACATCATCCCGCCCCCTTGACCTGTCCATCCTCCCTGGACTGACCTATCTCCTACCTACCCCCCCACCTACACTCACCTTTGCTGGCTCCATCCCCGCCTCTTCGACTTGTCTGCCTCCTCTCCACCTATCCTCTCCTCTGTCCGTCTTCTATCCGCCTCCCCCTCTCCCTATTTATTTCAGAACCCTCTTCCCCTCCCCCATTTCTGATGAAGGGTCTAGGCCCAAAACGTCAAGTTTTCCTGCTCCTATGATGCTGCTTGGCCTGCTGTGTTCATCCAGCCCCACGCCTTGTTATCTCGGATTCTCCAGCATCTGCAGTACCTTTTATCTCTGGCCCCTCTTGATGCTATCCATTCATTCTAATTGATCATTACCATTACAACACTTCACTTTGGGAACCCACAAAAGGACCAACCTTTAAAGTCTTAGTAGGAACTGCCGATGCTGGAGAATCTGAGAAAACGAGGTGTAGAGCTGGATGAACACAGCAGGCCAAGCAGTATCAGAGGAGCAGGAAAGCTGACGTTTCGGATCCGGGTGAGAGAGTGCTCACTTCCGCCAAAGCAACAATCAGCTCCTAAAAGTGCAATCCACTCCTCTGACCTCTGGTGCAAAGGGGAAGTGGTAAAAATATCCAAGATGAGAGCAGACTGGGGTGGGGCAGGAAGAGGGACAGAGAAAATTAGAAAGTGGAAATGGACAGAGTGAAGAGTTAACACGAGACATGATGAAAGAGATATACACAGACACAAAAAAAAAACTTAAAAGTATTGCACAAATCTGAAAGTGAAACTTAATGATAGAAAGTGAAAATATGTCAAAGACAGTGAAAGAACGTGAGCCAAGGTTGAATACTTTCAGCAACGGGCTTGCATTCATGCTAATCAGTGAATCACTTTATAGTGCACACATTTAATATAAACTACTAGAGTGAATTCACTTACTTGCTAGAGGAATAATTTTGCATATTTCTACTGAGAGATTCAAATTGGTATAAAAGTTTATCACTTGAATTTCTACTATCTCCATACAGGTCCATCGGCTTTATTAATCCAAATCTTTGAAAGTTATCAGTTTCCCCTTGGGTCAACACCAGGCCACTATCAGTAAAGATGAGATACACCTTTATTTCTTTACATTTATCTACAGTACAACAGCAGAACAAATTGTTGTTCAGGCTGACTTACACCAAAAACAGAAATTTTAATCAGCATGCTTCTATTCTGTTCTTTTCCACCTAAGGATGTTCACAAGTCAAAGGCTTATCTAGATTTGATTCACATCTTTCCCTGTCACTAAATCCATTTCCTTCCCTCCCATCAAGAAGTTAATTTGGTATATTATAGGCTTCCAGGTGCCATCAGTCTTTAGTGATGAAAGTCTTACATCTGTAAAACACCTTCTGTGACTTCAGAATACTTCAACTTAGCCTCCACATGTTGCTTTTTGTTTGTGATACCTCTCTTGCCTCTCGGTCAAAAAAAAAGAGGAAAGTTCAAGTCCCAGAGATAGTAGGAACTGCAGATGCTGGAGAATCTGAGATAACAAGGTGTAGAGCGGAATGAGCGCAGCAGGCCAAGCAGCATCAGAGGAGCAGGAAGGCTGACATTTCGGACCTAGACCCTTCTTCAGAAAAACTTTTTTCTGAAGGGTCTAGGCCTGAAACATCAGCCTTCCTGCTCCTCTGATGCTGCTTGGCCTGCTGTGTTCATCCAGTTCTCCAAGTTGTTATCTTAAGTTCAAGTCCCACACCACTTATGTGGGCACATAATCTACACCAACCTTTCAATGCAGTATTGTATTCTTCCCCATTTTGGATATTTTCCTAATCAACCTGTTCAGAACTGTTATTATACACATCTGGAGTAAATTGGACCTAAACCTGTGCCTCTTAATCCAGAGGCAAGGAAAAGGTCTCATCCACAAGACCATAGGGCTACTCTCTCAGAGAGAGGACTCATGGTGATTTAACCTGAGCAAGGGGTGAGGTTGAGAGGGGTAAGGACACTACCAGACTCCCCTTCCAGGCAATATTGAGGGCACACTCAACTGTCAGAGAACCCATCGTTCTGATGAGACACAATATTGAAGTCTTAAAAAAAAACTCAGGTGAATATAAAATATCCCATGACACTTAATGGCCTCCTCAGTGTTGCAATCACTCTTTTCAAGGAAAACCAGGAGAATTGTGTGTTCTGGCTTGCAATTATCCCTCAAACATCACAAATCAGATTACAAATGCTGATTATTGGAACTTGCTATACACAAATTGTTCTGCTCTGTTTCCTGCAGCAGTGACTGCAGTATCTTGGCATATCCTGAGCCCATGACCAGCACCACACAAATGCAATTTCTATCTTTTCAATGCTTGCCCACACTGGCAAGACCAGACTCACTGGTGTGGAAGGAATGAATAACGTTACGCATCATTACTGCAGTAAGTTAACAAACTTCAATGTTCCACTAGATCGTGTAACCCCTTTAGCAAGGAGACATGTTTTGAACTCCTCAACAGCAAGTGCCAGGCACATAATTTGCACAAGGTTATTAACTCACTTATTTCACACGTTCACTGGAGTAAAATGATTCATTCATTGAAACATCTGAGGATTGTATCATTCAGAATTAGTCTGCGGTAGAACCATTTGATGCCAAATACAGCAAAGCATTTACTTACAATGCATAAAAATCATAGATTGCAAAAATTGAAACAAAGTTTCCACAAAATTAACCGAGACCCAACATCATGAAATTTGATTATTTGGTCATTGTCTAATAGTAGAGTGCAGAGAAGAGATCCTGCAGTGCATAAATTGGCTGCCATGCTTCCCTATGTTACAATAGTGGTTACACTTCAAAAAAATACTTAATTGATAAATTGCTTTTGGACATGAGGTTGTAAAAGGCATTAATTATATCCTTACAAGTTGGTTCTTTCTTCAACGAAGGACTGTCAATTTGCACAGCCTGTTTCATACACAGCAATAATGAGCTGATCATGTTTTGATTGAAGGATATATGTCAGCTGAGACACCAGGGAATCTCTCCTTTCTTGTCTTCAAAATAATATTAGGACACGTTTCCCAAGGGGGTACCTTATCTCTTGTGCTCAGCATTAAGTTTTGGCATGGATTTGAAACCCAATTCAGGTCTTGCCCAATTCCCTCACTGATCCATGCTCCAGCTCAAGTGAAATCTGCAGTGTCTCTGATGACCCAGCAGGCTGTTGAGTTGGGCAGCGCAGAATTAGCTAATAACATCTGACAGCGATATCATAATTGGCTTGTGATGACGCTAAATTTCCTTCCTTAAAAAAAGGTGTCATTGAACTTATTTTAGCGTTTTTTTTTCTTCCCTTTTAAGTTTTCTTTGGATTTCTATTTAATTTGACAGGAATTCAAATTTTCACGCTGCAATGGCAACATTTCCATTCACATTCTCTGGGTTATTAGTTCAGGTCCAATTGCATAACCACAATACTATCCCAATATCTCCGTTTCTTAAAGCAGTCTGAATGAGAATAAATGACAACCAACCTTTCTTCCACTGACTTTTACTGAGGCTCGATTTCACAAGCATGATCACTCAAATGGACAACGTAACCCTGCACAGTGTACATCACCAAGCCATTGGATTTGGTAGGGTCATCTCGGCCTGATTTTATCCCGCAGATTTCTGCGCACACACTTTGCACACTGGATATCACCAAGTTAAGGGGATAGTTAATCTCTCTACACTGAGGCCTGTTGCTGCAGGAAAAGCTAGCTTGTCACAGGCTAGGCTAGCCCTGGGGCTTCCCTGATCTGTTTTGACTGCATTCCAAGCTTGCTGGTACATCAAGTGCACATTACCAAAAGCACCTTGACCTTTCAATTAGAACTGCTGTACATGACCTTCCTGAAGGAAGAAGGGAAATGTTAATCTACGTTGTGCTAATTTCTCTGCAGCAGATTCCTAGCATCTGGTAAGACAATTTTTGCTTTTTTTTGAAAATGACAAAAAGACACGACAGAATGACAACAAAGGGTGTAAATTACAAGGGGCTTAGGTTACAAAGCACATCTTCTGCAGCTGTCAACATGGTAACCTCTCACTTCCACATCTCCCTTAGTTCGCCTCCATTTTAAGATAGTTGACCACACCATCCACCTAAAAGCACCTGTCTTTGGTTGTCCTGTTGAGGGGGGAAGCACACTCACTTGGTTCCATTCTTCTCTATCAAAAGTCCAGAATACCTACAATTGCTTCCCTATTCATTCCTGCGCTCGTAAGTCTGGTCTTCCTCCAAGCCACCTATCCTCTCTTCCTACTTCTCATCCACACACTGCTCTTTGATGGCACCATCCAAAGACACCTCTAAGTGAACAATGATGCCGTCAAGCTCTCCTCCCAACCAAATAAGAGACTAGAAGGCCAATTTGTACACAGCAAACTCTCAAAAACAGCACTGAGATAATTTTTTTACTGCTCACCTGACTCATTCCATGTGTTTGCTGGAGTAAAATGATTCACTGAAACATCTGAGGATTGTATCATTCAGAATTATTCTACAGTAGGACCATTTGATGGTATATACAGTAAAGCATTTACTATGCATAAAAATCAGATTGCAAAATTTGAAACAAATTTCGCTCTATAATAATCAAATCCTAATATTTTGAAAATTGATTATTTGGTCATTATCTAACAGTGGATTGTAGGGAGGGATCCTGTACATAAATTCGCTGCCATGCTTCCCTATGTTACAAGAGTAGCTACACTTCACAAAGCACTTAATTGACATAAAGGGCTTTTGGACATCATGAGGCTGTAAAAGGCTGGTGGATTAATCGAAAGATACACATCGGTTAGGGCATCCAGGATTACTCCCCTGCTATTGGGATTGGGAGTAGACCAGTCAGCCTCGAGCCTGTTCTGTCATTCAACGAGATCATGGCTGATCTGTGGTCTAATTCCATCTCGTCCACGTCCCCCTTAATATCTTTGCTTGAAAAAAAAAAATCTAACTCAGATTTAAAATTAACTCACCTAGTGGCAACAGCTGTTTGTGGTGGAGAGTCCCAAATCTTCTAAAGAATGGCCATGGGATCTTTCACATTTACTTGTGAGGATACATCAGGGTTGATTCAATCTTTTAAAAACTCTGATCATTATGCACTTTTGTACATCACTAATTAAGATTAAGTAGTTTGATTTTATGCAAGACAAAAGCTGCAGAGAACAGCAGACAATTCTGGCTGTCACAGCCCCAAGCTTCTGTAGTATATGTTGGTCAATGGAAAGAATCACTTCTTAGTTGCGTGACACCATTTATTAACAATTCAGGGGAGGTGATGGAGTCAGGTGTAATTACAACATTTAAAGGGCATTGGATGGGTACATGAATAGGAAGGTTTAGAGGGATATGGGCCAAATGGGACTAGATCAGTTTAGGATATATAATCAGCATGGATGTGTTGAATCAAAGGGTCTGTTTTGTGCTGTATAACTCTTATCTGAAAGATGGCACCTGAACAGTTCAGCCTTCCCTCAGCATTGCACTGTTGTGTCAATCATCCAAAATGCATAAAAGTAAACCAGAATTTTATCTTCATCCAAAACATTGCTACCCTCAGCCCAAGCTGTACTGAGTCTCAGTCATCCATTACTCATGCTTATTGATTAAAAGTGATATGAGGTTCACCACCACCTTAAATTTCAAATTTTCACTTTTTGCATTTGAAAATATTGCTGGCACTGCCTCCCCCGCCATCCCCACACCCCATCCAATAACCTTGCCTAGTCCTTCAAACATTCAGGAACTCTGCAATCCACCAACTCAGACCTCTGTTGTTCGCCCGACTTCCATCCTTCCACAACTGATGGCCTTGCTTCAGCTGCCTGGAAACCAATCATTGATCTTCTTTCCCAAAATCTCTCCTTTTCTCTCCTCCTCTTTAACCATAAAAGCCTATATTCATACAGCAGCAAAATGAAGCATGCCAAGGTACTTTGTAGGAGTGTTAAAAAACAAGTATGACACAAAGGTACATCAGTTCACTTGAGGAAAGGGCAACACTCCGAAAGCTGGTGTGTTCAGAGAAACTTGTTGGACTATATCCTGGAGTCGTGTGATTTTTGACCTTGTCCAAACCAGTCCAACACTGGCACCTCCACATTGAGGAGATATCAGGTCAGATTACTTCTTTTGTCAGAGGTAAGAATAATATTTAGGAGGAAAACAAGGCAGAGAGGCACAGGAAGTGTATTCTAGAGAATACAGCCCAAACAACTGAAGATACAACCATAACTGTGGGTACAGAAAAAAAAAACCACAGATGCTCGAGACCAGGGATACAGCAACCAATATATCTGGAGGGTTGTGAGGAAGATATTATAGACACAAGGAGAATACAGCCACCCAAAAACAACTTTGAAAATTTTAACATCAGGGTGTTGCTTGATCTGGACCCAACTCAGGTCAGTGGGCACAGGAGTGATGAGGGAACCTGGACTTTCTGCAAGTTAAGACAGAAGCAGAGTTTTAGATGACCCAAGATTTAGAGGATAAAATGCAAGAGGAACAGCTAGGAATGTGTCAGAATAGTCAAGTCTAGAGATAACAAAGGCACAAATAATGGTTTCAGGTGTGCTGAAGCATAAAGTTGTGCAGGGGTACAGAGGTGGGAACAGACAGTCTTAGGGCACAATGAATAGGAGATCAGAAATGCATCTCATGATCAAATGTGACATCTAAGATGCAAACAGACTGGTTTAATCTCACGCAGCTGCCACTGGGAAGAATGGAGTCAGTGGCTTGGAAAACAGCTTGAGTTTCTGTACCAGGGTCACTGGCTCCGAAAGGATGACGCTGCTTCCTCTGGACAGATGCTGACCTGCTGAACCATCCCAGCAACCTCTGTTTTTTTTGCTTGGAAAACAGATTGGTAAAAGGACTTAGTCGCCTACCCCGATATCTCCTCCGGATCACAATCACGGTCAGCGTTGCTGGTCTTATGCTGTTGTGAAGAGAATGGTTGTCATATAAATGCAAGCTGCAGTTGTTATTCACTACAAAGTGCAAGCTGTTATCATGACAAAGCAGGGCAAATAGCACGAGTTAGAAATAAAACAAGACCGCTGCAACACAAGTCGAGGTATCAGCGCAATGTCAGTCAGTAACGAGAATAATTGGTTGTATTACCCTGATTCCAATACTCACTGATGTCTCCCATTGCTCTCTGCGCTGCTCGGCCGCTGCAGCCACTTTCCATTTTCAGGCCAGCTGGGCACCGTCACGTGATGTGGCAACACGCTACTTTCCGATTGCAACATCGGTGGTGCTCTGCGCATGCGGGAAATGACAGGCACTGTGAAGTTCCCATGCAGAAGTGGAAGTAAGGAAGTGAGTGGGAGTATGTGTGTTTTGGAGGAGAGGGAGGGGGAAGGGGATGGTGTCATTACACAACATTTTAATGGGCGGAGTTGGGTTGATTAGTTTGTGAGGATTATCGAGGGAAGAATTTATATAGAGTCCGATTAATGATTGTTTGAAAGGAAATCTGCCTGATTGGAACAGCTTGAAGTGCTGAGCAAGTTCCTCCCCCCTTGCCCAGTTAGAAAGGTTTTACAGTCAGAGATGAATAACAGTGCCAGAGAATTTCATCGGGTTCTTCTTACCTCCATTTTAGTTACAGCCAGCTGGCAGTGTATTACAGTTAATAAGGAAAATAATTTACAAAATTATTTTTAAACATCTGGATTTCACAACATTAAAATAGAAATCGTGCAAACTCTCAGCAGATCAGATACTATCAGTGGAGAAGAAATAGGATATGTGGGAAGAATTTGGCGCTTACGATGACGAGAAACTGCCAGCGCTTGCTGTGACCATAATTCTGAAACTGTCATCGCATTCGCGCAGCTAATGGTTAAAATCTGGTTGTTGTCATAGAGACATAGAAAATAGGAGCAAGTTCTAGACCATTCAGTCCTTCGCGATTTTTCTTCCACTCAGATCTAATTATGACTGATCATCCAACTCAGAATCCTGTTTCTTTTTTCTTCCCATATCCTTTGATCATAGAATGATAGGATCTCCACAGTTCAGAAAGAAGCCATTCGATTAATCGAGTCTGTAACGACTCTCCAAAGAGCATCCCATCTAGACCCAGGCCCACTCCCCACTCTATGCCCCAAGTTGCATGGGGTTTTTACCATAGCTAATCCCCCGACCTACACATCCCCCCACATTATGGGGTATTTATTTTAACATGCCAATCAATCTAACTTGCACATCTTTGGACTGGGTCCCTTTAGCCCTAAGAACAATATTTTGCCCCTTCTTGAAAATATTCATTATTTTGGCCTCACTTGCTTTTTGTGGCAGAGAATTCCACAGGGTCACCACTCTCTGGGTGAAGACAATGGGTCTACCCCATCTCCTTACATTGTGAGCCCTGATTCTAGACTCCCTGGTCACAGAGAACATCCTTCCCACATTTACCCTGTCTAGGTTTCTATGAGATACCTAATTCATTCATAAGATCACAAGCACCTGGAGGAAACCCACACAGAGAACGTGCAAATTCCACATAGACGGTTGCACGATGGGAATCGAACCCAGGCCCCTGGTGCTGTGAGGTAGCAGTGCTAACCACTGAGCTACCATGCTGCCTATTGTATTCCAGCTGCCATTTCTTTGCCCACTCTGTTAGACTGTGCAAGTCATTCTGCAGCCTTCCTGCCTCCACAACACTACCCCCGTTCACCTATCTTGAGATCACCTGCAAACCTAGCAATAATGCACTTAGTTCTTTCATCCAGGTCGTTAATGTATTATCTGAATAGTTGTAGACCCAAGACTGATCTCTGTGGAACTCTATTAGTAATTGGCTGCTATCTTGAAAAAGACCTCTTTAACCCCACTCTCTGCTTTCTGCTAGACCGCCAATTCTTTGCCCATATCAGTACCTAGCCCCTAACACCATGGGCTATTATCTTATACAGCACCCTTCTGTGCAGCACCTTGTCAAATGTCTTCTGGAAATCCAAATAGATCACATCCATTAAATCTCCTTTGTCTAACTTGCTCATTACTTCCTCAATTAATTGAAACCGGTTTGCCAGATATGACCTCCCTTTGATGAAGCCATGTTGACTCAGCCCTACTTTACCATGCACTTCCAAGTACTCCACAACCTCATCATGAATAGTGATAAATATTACTAAATATTAGTAATATTACCAACCACAGCAGTCAGACTAAGCAGCTTATAATTTCTCATCTTCTGCCTCCCTCCTTTCTTAAACAGGGGTCTTACATTAGCTACTTTCCAGTCCTCTGGGACCCTCCCTGACTCTAGTGTTTCCTGAAAGATCACCACCAATGCTTCCACAATCTCCTCAGCTATCTCCTTCAGAACTCTGGAGTGTAGTCCATCCGGTCCAGGTGATTTATCCACTTCAGATCTTTCAGCTTCCTCATCACCTTCTCCTTAGCGATGGCCACTACAGTCACCGCGTGATTCTCTTAAAGGTCAGGAATGCTATTGATTTCTTCCACTGCGAATGCTGATGCAAACTACCAATTCAGTTTCTCTGCCATTTCTTTGTTCCCCATTACTACTTCTCTAGATTCATTTTCCTGCAGTCCAATGTCCACCCTTGCCTCGCTTTTAACTTTTATATGTCTAAAAATACTGCTGCAATCTTCTTTTATATTACTAGCTAGCTAACCCCCATGTTTTATCTTCACTTACCTTACTGTTGGACTCCCTGATCATCGGGAGCACTTTCCTTGAATTTATCCTGTCTAGCCCTGTGAGAATTTATAGGTTTCAATGAGAGCCTCTCCTCATTGTTTTAAATTCCAGTGAATATATTCTTAACCAATTCAGTCTTTCTTCATATATCAGTCCTGCCAACCCAGAAATCAGTCTGGCAAACCTTTGTTGCACTTCCCCCATAACCAGAACATACTTCCTTATGTAAGGAGACCAAACGTGCACACAGTACTCTAAGTCTCACCAAGGCTTTCCTGCTCCTCCACAGGATTTCCTGCTGCAGTCCCTGAGAACAATCATCCCTGGAAATTATTTGATTGAATGTCAATTTTGCCACTATGCTGTCAAAAAAATAACGTGTTCCAAAGAACAGTCATACTTGACTTGAAATATTAATACTGTCTCTCTCTTCAGAAATGTTGTCAGACCTGCTGTATTTATCCAGAACGTTTTTATTCCTGAAAAATTATGTTTGCCAAATGAGGTGTAACTGTTTATGTAAATATCAAGTCATCATTACGTATGATTAGCCTCTCTGGGCCTAATATTGTATTCATAGAGAAAGACAAATTTCTACATCATGATAAAAATTCCAGATTTTATTTTATTATGTTTTTTTCAAAAAATGTGTTTCCAATATTTTAACAAAATATTCTCATAAAGGATGTGGATGTGCCAATTGTTTGTTGCCTGTCCCTAGTTGCCCTTGAACTGATTAGCTCTCTCAGACATTTCAGAGACCAATTAAGAGTTAACCACATTGCTGTGGGTCTGGAGTCATGTATAGGCCAAGCCAGATAAGAGCAGATAAGATTCACTTCCCTAAATGACATTAATAAATTAGATGAGTTTTTTACAACAATGGCTACATGATTACCATTAGACTAGTTTTTAATTCCACAATGTTTTTCATTGGATTCAAACTTTCCCATGTCCAGGATTCAAATCTATGTCCCCAGAACATTAGCCTGCATTTCTGGATTACTAGTTCAGTGAATTACCATCATGTCCCATACCATATTTTCATCCGTGTGGCCCAATCTTTGGTTCACTCTCTGTAAAGTTTACCAAGAGTGAATGAGAATTTGTGCAATTTTTTTTCCTGATTTATGCTGTGAGATATGCCCACAGTTTGCAGCTGGTTCTGCTGGGATCATCCTTGGCCAGATATCCTGCCAACAATCCCTCTTGTTAGTACTACGCAGTGGGTTGATTAGCCTAGTTGGCTTGGTGGCTGGTTTGCAGCGTGACACCAACAGTGCAGGTTCAATTACCTATACCACCTGAGGTCAGCAGGAAAGTCACACCTTTGTAACCCTACGCCTCGCCTGGGGTGTGGTGGCCGTCATGTTAAACTAGCACCAGTTATATATCTACGATGAGAGAGTAGCACAAGTCATCCTTATCCCTGGGGGACTGCCAAAGAAGAAAAAAAGTACTATTCTAGGGACTTACTAATACTGAGTGGCGAAGGATTATCACGAAAGCCTAGGCAGAGGGGCTCAGTCTTGGGTAACCAAAGTTGACTAAATAAGGAACAGGTTACAGTAACATTAAAATGGTTGACTATATTATACTTGGCAAGAGATAGACTAGGCTAACCTAAGTCACATGGTTGTTAACAGCAGAGGTGAGATTAACAAACTGGATCAGCGCGAAATGGCTGGTTTCTTCCTGCGACAGTAACTTTTATACTGCTGGGCAGAGCCATACAAAGGCTTCGGAATTAACCCATTCAGGTTAACTATCTTCTGATGAAGGGCCTCTGTACCCGAAACTTTAACTCTGCTTTCTCTCCACAGATGCTGCCAGACTTGCTGAGTTTCTCCAGCACCTTCCTTTTTTTGTCATATACAATATTTTGTTTGCTTAGAATTCTTTACTCCGATTGTCTGCTTAGCTCACCTGATGACATCACCTTTGTTGGACACCTGGAGATCCCACAGACTTTGTACCAGAATCAAGGTATCACTGGGAAAGGGGAAATCCATGCCAGACAAATCATTAGATCTTTGTGGACGACTTTATATGAGGTCATTGGCACTGATTACAAAATCTAGGCTGATGTTTCAGGTCAAATGTTGGAGATTCCACAGGTTTTAAGTAAGTTTGAAACAGAAATGGTAGATAGGGTCATGGAGTTATACAGCACGGAAACAGGTCCTTCGGCGCAACTCGTCCGTGCCAGCCAGGTTTCCTAAACTGAACTAGTCTCATTTACCTGCAGAAAAAACAAAAAGGGACATCTGTGACAGGGTGGGAAGCAGGGGTGATTAAGTTATAAAAGAGACGATGGTGCAAGACAAAAGGGGATGGTAATGGGTCAATAAAATGATTTAAAAGGTAAGTCTAGAGGAGCTGAAAACAACAAAAGCAGATTTTCTGATGATATTTCCTGCTCCTCTGATGCTGCTTGGCCTGCTGTGTTCATCCACCTCTACACCTTGTTATCTCAGATTCTCCAGCATCTGCAGTTCCTACTACCTCTTCATTACCAGAATGTTGGTTATGCTGCTTTCCAATGAAATGAGAGCAATGGTTATGATCTGAAATCGTTGAGCTCAGAGTTTGAGTCTGAAAGCCTCTTAAGTTCTTAATCAAAAGATATTGCTCCTCAAGCTTCCGTTGAGCTTCATTTCAACAACATAGGAGCATGAGGATGGATAGGCCTGATTGGAGTGGGCTGGGGAAGTAAATATTATATACATCTGTCTCGGATCACAGAGCGTATCCAAATGGTTCTTTTCGGATTTGGTTAAAATGTAGTTAGGAGAAGGCTCGACAACAGCAATTTGCTTAAAGGCGTACATTTATTGAGTAATAATAAAGATGAAAAAGGAAAGGAACATTTATTAAGTAAATGAGAAGAATGAGAAAGAGAGGAAAACAAAACAATAAGCCTCATGTCTTTCTGGCCATCAGGGACCCATCAATTAGTGGGTGGTCTGGAGGCTGAGGTTGTTCCTGGCATTGCTTGTGATTCCAGTCCGAGGTGAAGTCCAACTCTCAGAACAAAACTCTCTCTTATACTGTGTAACAAACAGTCAGCACAGAGAAAGCAGATATGGAAGTCAAAACTGCTTGTTAGTACAGAAAACAGCTACAGGAAAACAAGCTGCAGGCGTTGTCTTCAGCCTATAAAGCAGTGTTCACAGGACTCATTCAAGGTCATGCAGATTGTCAAAGTATCATCATTAACTTTCCCAGCCTACTTTCCCATCCTATACAACCTGTTTTCTCATGCAGCTGTCAAATATTATCATTAACGTTAAGCCCTTCACCCCATCCTATAAAACATCTTGTGAAGCAAAGGGCAGAATCATGTTTTAATACAACACCTTGAGCAAGATTTGCTGTAAGGAGCGAGCTAACCAAGCTGCACAATTCATTAGTCCTAACATCGGCTTTTGCACTGAAGGTTGGGATTATTAGGAACACATTTTGGTGTAATGCCCACTGCAGGGGCGTGGTGTCATGTGTGAACATGGTAAGCATTTGGGCGCTCCATAATCAAGCAGATTAGAGAACCATTACTCAGCAGTGTTGTCTGAAGCAAGATTGTGACTTGGAATATTTATGTCATATCAAGTACAGTTAGTGAAAAAACATAGACCAGAAAAGAAAGAATGGGTTCAGAGGAAGATAAAAGTGGCAGAAAGAAAAATATTATTTTAAAAATCCAAAACAATTATCTGAAGGAATGAGAATAGTTATAAAATAAAAACCAAAAGAACTGTAGGTGCTGGAAATCAGAAACAAAAACAGAAATTGCTGGAAAAGCTCAGCAGGTCTGGCAGCATCTGTGGGGAGAAATCAGAGTTAACATTTCAGGACCAGTGACCTTTCCTCAGAACACTATGTTATCTCGCACATTGGTTATAGACACTCTCCCAGCAGTGGTTCATTGGATAAGTAAATCTTTGGTTTAGCACCTGGGACACAAAGAGGGATCTAGATTTGACACTTGGCCAATGCTGAGCTGGCTGATTTCAAACAGAAAAACTTCAATGATTGCTTGCATTTACAAGGCGCCTTTAGCGTAAAGTGCTTGCAGCTTGATTTAGTGTCCTTTTGGGAGAGAGAAGATGAAAAAAATAGCCAGGCTTCCAGCTATGAAATGCTGGCCAATGCCTCCAGCTTGACTTACACATAAAAAACTGCAACATGGGGTCAGGTACCAAATGCCCCTGATTAGCTTTTATCAAAAGTCAAATCTGAATTATGAACTAGAAAACCAGTTACAGCTTTACAAAGATAACACAGTGTGGAGCTGGAGGAGCACAGCAGGCCAGGCAGCATCAGAGGAACAGGAGAGTCAACATTGCTGGTTGGGACCCTTCTTCAGAAATGGGGAGGGGGTTGGGAGCTCAGAAATAAATAGAGAGGAGGGGGTGGGGCTGGGGAAGGTAGCTGGGATGGTGATAGGTCAGTGCAGGTAGGCAGTGGTGGGGATTGATCAATGAGGTGGGAGGAGCGGATGGGTGGGAGAGAAGATGGACAGGTTGTGTCAGGTCAAGGAGGCGGGCACCTTCCTGCAAGAATGCGATCCCCTACTCCCAATTCCTCCAGGTCTGCTGCATCTGCTCCCAAGATGGGGCGTTCCACTCCTGCACATTGGATGTCCTCTTATTTCAAGGACTGTAACTTCCCCCCTCTGGTGATTGAAAATGCCCTCAACCGCGTCTCTTGCATTTCCTGTACCTTTACCACACATCCCCTCCCCCCAACAAAAACAAAGACAGAATCCCCCTTGTCCTCACATATCACCCCACCAACCTTTGCATCCAACATATCATTCTCCGTCACCTACAATTCGACCTCACAACCAAAGAGATATTTCGAGATAACAAGGTGTGGAGCTGGATGAACACAGCAGGCCAAGCAGCATCATAGGAGCAGGAAAGCTTGACGTTTCGGGCCTAGACCCTTCATCAGAAAGCCCGAAACGTCAAGCTTTCCTGCTCCTATGATGCTGCTTGGCCTGC
>JAHRHZ010000046.1:10882694-10938580 GCA_024137785.1 Ginglymostoma cirratum
TAGATCCTTCTTCAGAAAAAGGGTCTAGGCCCGAAACGTCAGCCTTCCTGCTCCTCTGATGCTGCTTGGCCTGCTGTGTTCATCCAGCTCTACGCCTTGTTGCCTGAGAATATAAATTGCCCAAGTGATTTAAACAATTGCCCAAGTGATTGATTCTGTTGATCAAACAGAATTGAGTGAACTTGGCAGTGCAGTTAGAAGCATAGAATTATATAGTGCAGAAGGAGGTCATTCAGCCCATCAAGTCTATGCCAGCTCTTTGAAAGAGCAATCCCGTTAGTCCTAACTTTCATTTACATTGGAATTTGCATTGATGTTTAAAAGATAGCTTTATTTTACTTGGGGAATTCTTAGCATTTAGGAGGAAATGTCTTCAGCAATTGATGATATTACTGCACTTCATATAATGCAAAGTAATCAAATATAGAACAATAGTGAGCTGATATATTAACCTGTACCTATAGCAACTCATCCCTTGATCTTCTCCCTCTTTGGGTTCATCCTCCACCTGAAGGAAGTGGCTGCCATTCACAAGGACTTTACCATCTCTGAAAACTTGTGAATGCACTTTATTTTGAGGAGGTGGCAGTTTATATTTTGTCAGTCACCCAGTTGAACCCTTTCAGGATGAGTACCCAGATAATAGAATGGTCAGCTTCCCACTTTGCCCACCTCTCAGCTTGAGGTCAGCTTCCGTGATGCCACAGACATTTCCTGGCTTTTTCTAAACACTTGCCTGGATAAAGGGGTGCATTAGGCTTCATCCTACTAACTTGGAATGCCAACATAGAAGATTGGCCCACTTAACCCAAATGCTTCCAGGGTAACTTTCAGAATTTGGAAGGAGACAAAGTAAGTGCTGTATCAGCTAACTTCTTCATTTCTTTTTCTTATAATACTGAAAATACTGGTTCAAGAGTCCACTTTCTTGCACAACGCCAGCCATATTTCCCAAGTAGTGTGTGGCGTATGTTTGGCACATCCCTTTGTGTTATATAGATGAGGTATTCATGAGTAAGAGGGCAGGGTGACAATCCAGTGTCCAATCGTTTTTCATTGTTGCTTTGAAAGGAAGAGACACCAAGCCACAGGACTTCACATTTTCCTTCATCTTTTCACTCATCTCTGTCCTTGTGTTTATGGTCAACACAAATCTCCTGTTGCCCTATTTCTCTATACCATTTCAACATAACTGTAAATATTTTCCCCCTCATGTGTTCACCTAGCCTTCCCACAAATGCATCTCTTTATCTGAACTACTCCATGTAGTGACAAGTTCCACGTTCCAACCAATCTCTCGATAAAGAAGTTTCTCCTGAAATCCCCATTGGACTTATGCATGATTTCTTATTTGGCATAATTAAGATCAGGAAAAATGGAATGAGGGGAATTTCTGAAGCATTTCTGAATTTCTACTTGACTATGGTACATTGCCTCCTTGGTGCCAGGGTCATAAATGTCTCTGAGTAGGGACAGGACATCCTGAAATGGGAGGGTAAACAGACAGAAGTCATTGTCCACATTGGCACAAATGACATTGATAGGAAGAGTGACAAGTTCCTGGAGCCACAGTTCAGAGAGTTAGGTAGTAAACTAAAAAGCAGGACTTCTAGGGTAGTATTCTCAGGATTACTCCTCATGGTATGTGCTACCGAGGCTAGGAACAGAGAAAAAGTATAATTGAAAATGTGGCTAAAGAGCTTGTGTAAGGGGGAGGGCTTCAGATATGTGGATCATTGGGATATCTTCCAGGGAAGGTGAGACCTGTACAAGAAGGGTGGGTTGCACCTAAACTGGAGAGGCACAAATATCCTGGCAGGAAGTTCGGATAGTTCTATTCAAGAAGGTTTACACTGGTGTGGCGGGGGTGGGATCCAGAGTAGCAGGTCAGTAAGTATAGAGACTGGGGAAGAGCTTGAGCCTAAGGCTGATATAGCGAAGGGGAAGAGCAGTCAGTGAAAGGTTGCTGAGCTCAGCAGAACTGAGGCTTGGACTGTATTTGCTTCAATGCAAGAAGTATAAAAGGTAAGATGGATGAATTTAGAGGCTAGATTAATGCATGCAACTATGTTGTTGCTATCACAGAAGTATGGTTGAAAGAGGAACGGGATTGGCAACTTAACATTCCAAGATATTGATGTTTTAGAAGAGAGAGTAGAGGAAGCAAAAGCAGCGGGAGAGTTGCATTACACATTAGGGAGCATACCACAGCTCTGTTGAGGAAGGACACCCTGGAGGGATCTTGCAGTGAGGCATTATAAGTGGAGCTCAAGAATAGGAACGGTGCAATCCCAATGCTGGGCTTGTACTGCAGACTTCCCAGCTGTCAGTGGGAGATAGAGGAGGAAATATGTAATCAGATTCTAGGAAGATGTGAAAATAGCAGGGTTGTTGTGGTGGGTAATTGGAGGTGTAATGGACAGCAAAGAAGGTTACCTCAGAGTACAACAGGATCTTGATCAGATAGGCCATTGGTCTGAGGAGTGGCAGATGGAATTTAATTTAGACAAATGTGAGGTGTTACAGTTTGGAAAGGCAAACCAGGGCAGGACTTATACACTTAATGGTAAGGTCCTGGGGAGTGTTGCTAAGCAAGGAGACATTGCAGTTCAGGTTCATAGTTCCTTGAAAGTGGAGTCACAGGTAGATACAATAGTGAAGAAGGCATTTGTATTGCTTGCCTCTATTGATCAGTGCATTGAGTATTGGTACTGGGAGGTCATGTTGCAGCTGTACAGGACATTGGTTAGGCCACTATTGGAATACTGCAGACAATTCTTGTCTCCCTGCTACAGAAAAGATGTTGTGAAACTTGAAAGGGTTCAGAAAAGATTTACAAGGATGTTGCCAGGCTTGGAGGGTTTGAGCTATAGGCAGAGGCTGAATATACTGGGGCTATTTTCCCTAGAACGTTGGAGGCTGAGGGGGTGACCTTATAGAGGTTTATAAAATCATGAGGAGCGTGGATAGGGTGAATAGTCAAGGTCTTTTCCCCAGGGTAGGGGAGTCCAAAACTAGAGGTGAGAGGGGAAAGATTTAAAAGGGACCTAAGGGGCAACTTTTTCATGTAGAGAGTAGTGTGTGTATGGAATGAACACAGCAGGTCAAGCAGCATCATAGGAGCATTCCTGCTCCTATGATGCTGCTTGACCTGCTGTGTTCATCCAGCTCCATGCTTGTTATCTCGGATTCTCCAGCATCTGCAGTACCTTTTATCTCTGTGTATGGAATGAGCTGCCAGAGGAAGTGATAGAGGCTTGTACAGTTACAATATTTAAAATTCATCTGGATGGGGGGTATATGAATATGAAGGGTTTAGTGGAATATGGGCCAAATGCTGGCAAATGGGACTAGATCTATTTAGGGAATTTGGTCGGCATGGACGAGTTGGACTGAAGGGTCTGTTTCGGTGCTATACATCTCTCTGACTCTATGACTTGATAATGTTTCCTAAATTGACTGGCACTCCGTCAGTGTTGGGGGTTTGGATGGGGATCAATTTGTTAGGTGTGTAACAGTATTTGAAACAGTATTTGGATAGTCCACTGAGGGAGGTGGCCATACTGGACCTGGTATTGTAAAATGAGCCCGGCCAGATGATCAAAGCTTCATTGTGAGAGTATTTTGGTAATAATAACCATAATTCCATAAGTTTTCAGACACTTATGAAAAATGACAACAGTAGACCTTGGATGAAGGCATTAAGTTAGGGGAAGGCCAACTGTAACTGAATTAGGGGAGAATTCTATTCTTGGAGAATGTGGATTGGGAGCGGCTATTTGAGGGTAAATATGTCGGAGTCTTCTAAAAACCAATTGATTAGGGTGTGGGACAGGCATGTTCCTGTGAAAATGAAGGTCAGGAATAACAGGATTTGGGAACCTTGAAAAACAAGGGAAATTATCAGCCTAGGCAACTAAAAATAGATGATGTTGAAGACTTGAAGGGGTGGCACAGTGGCTCAGTGGTTAGCACTGCTGCCTCACAGTGCCAGGGACCCAGGTTTGATTCCACCCTCGGGTGACTGTCTGTGTGGAGTTTGCACATTCTCCCCGTGTCTGTGTGGGTTTCCTCCGGGTGCTCCAGTTTCCTCCCACAGTCCATAGATGTGCACGTTAGGTGGATTGGCCGTTCTAAATTGCCGATGGTGCCCAGGGATGTTTAGGTTAGGTGGGTTAGACATGGGAAATGCAGGGGTAGGGGAATGGATCTAGGTGGGATGCTCTTTGGATGGACAGTGTGGACTTGTTGGGCCAAATAGCCTGCTTCTGTGCTGTAGGAATTCTATGATTCTATGATAAGAGTATAGAGACAGTAGGAAGGAGCTCAAACAGGGTGTTTGGAGGGCTTAAAGGGGCAATGAAATGTCCTGGGCCTGTAGGGTTAAGGAGAATCCCAAGGCATTTTATACATATATTAGAGCAAGAGGGTAGTTAAGGAAAGAGTGGGCCCACTCAATGATAAAGGACAGAGGTTGTATGTGGAACCAGAAGAAATGAGTACTTTACTTCAGTATTCATCCAAGAAAGGGACATAAAGGATGTTGGAGTTAGGGAAAGTTGTGTGAATGATCTCAGGCAGGTCAACATAATGAAGGAGGGACGTGTTGGGTGTGTTGAAATGTATTACGGTAAACAAGTCCCCAGGATCAGATGGAATCCATCCCAGGATACTGTGGGAGACAAGAGAGGAAATAGCTGAGGCCTTGCCAGATATCTTTGCATCCTCTTTGGACTCAGGCAAGGTTCCAGAGGACAGGAGAATGGCCAATGTTGTTTCTTTGTTTAAGAAGGAAAACAGAGATTATCCAGGTAATGACAAGCTGGGTGAGCCTGACAGTAGTGCTGGGGAAGCTTTTGGAGAAGATACTGAGAGACAGGATTTTTTTCCATTTGGAAGTGAATGGACTTGTTGGTGTTAGGCAACATGGGTTTGTGTGGGGAAGGTCATGTCCCATCAACTTGATATAGTTTTTAATGAGGTAACAAGAATGATTGAGAGGGAAAGGCAGTGGATGTTGTCTACGTGCCCTTTAGTGAGACATCTGATGAGGTACTTCATAGCAGGCTGTTACAAAAGGTAGAGTCTCATAGGATCTGGGGTATGCTGTCTAAATAGATACAGAACTGGCTTGGTCATAGAAGACAGAGTAGCGGGAGAAGGGTGCTTTTCAGAATGGAGATCAATAACTAGTGATGCTCTGCAGGGATCAGTGTTGGAACCTTCGTTGTTTGTAATATATATAAATAATCTAGAGGAAAATGTAGGTAGTCTAATTAATCAGTTTGTGGATGACACCAAAATTGGCAGAGTTGCAGATAGTCAGGAAGATTGTCAAAGGATACAGCTTTTGACAGGGATGCAGGATATAGATAAGTTGCAGATTTGGGCAGAGAAATGGCAGATGGGTTTTAATCCAGACAAATGCGAGATGATGCATTTTGGAAGATCAAATGCAGTTGCGAATTATAAATAAATGGCAGAACCCTTAGGAGCATTGACATACGGAAGGATCTGGGCGTACAGGTCCACAGAACCCTGAAAGTGGCAACACAGGTAGTTAAGAAGGCATACAGCATGCTTGCCTTGATCGGCCAAGGCATTGAATATAAAAGTTCACAAGTTATGTTACGGCTGTATAAAACTTTCGTTTGGCCACATTTGGAATGTTGCGTGCAGTTGTTGTCGCCACACTACCAGAAGGACATGGATCCTTTGAAGAGGGTTCAGAGAAATCTTATGAGGATGTTGTCTGGTCTGGAGGGATTCAGTTATGAGGAGAAATTGGTTAAACTTGATTGTTTTCACTGGAAAAATGGAGGCTGAGAGGTGACCTGATAGAGGCCTACAAAATTATGAGAAGCATGGATAAGGTGGATAGTCAGAGGCTTTTTCCCAGGGTGGAAAGGTCAACTACAAGAGGGCACAGGGTCCAAGGTGAGAGGGGGAAAATTGAGGGGAGAAGTGTGGGGAAAACCTTTCTCACAGAAGGTGGTGGGTGCCTGGAACGCACTGCCAGTGGAGGTGGTGGAAGCAGGCACGTTAGCAATGTGTAAGGCATATCTTGATGGACATGTGAATGGTAGGCAAATAGAGGGATAGAAACCACATATGGGCAATAAATAGTGGGTCTAAATAAGGAATAGAAAAACTACTAAACTAAGTTCCTTAAATGCTAAGCACTTCAAAAAATGGAGCTCTTCTTTTTAACTTGAGTTCTTCTTAAATTAAAAAGTAATTCACTTACTGGATGCCAAAAAGTATCAAATTTCTTGGAGAAATTATTTCCTTGCTTATGTTCAATGTTAAAAAAAAGACAGAAGTGTGAATCTACATCTGGAAAAGATCCATGAAAAAGTATCAATTTGACTTAAGTCAAATGGATTTAATTTATGATTGAAAATCAAAAGGTTACAAGGAACCAGATAGCAGAGTTTCACTTTTACTAATATTATGGAACTAGTAGAAAATTCTTACATTTTGCAGTCATGTATCATCAAAATTGTGTAAAAATTTATGAAGCTTAAGATCATTTGCACAAAGGCAGACTGAACTTGTAGCTTTCTGTAGCACTTGTCTTTAAAACATACTTTTTCATTATCTGCATGATAACTAAAATGAAACCTGAGAGATGTATTTGTGGACCATACCATCCCTACAAACAAGATCAAACTGGAATCCACTACTGGTGTAATATGATCAGCAGTTTAGAGAGCACACCTTCTGAATTTAAGGAGCAGTATTGACTACCCTCCATTAAGATTACACGAATGACAACACCCTCATGATTAAGGAAGCAGTTACACAAAACAGTAACACATAGCCAGAACAAAATGGCAGAGGTTGTTTGAGTGAGTAAACCACATTTTTCTAACCCTAGCTGTACATTATATCTGTCCAAATGTATCTGTATTTATAGTTACAATTTATTGAACTTCAGCACAAATATCCTGTCTTAGCAATGAGAATTAATTATGAAATTCATACATAACTTTTCTCATTAAAGGAAGACAGTCTCCTTTGAGAAATACATATATCAAGGAATTACATAACATTGTCTATTCACTGTCCATCAAAAAGGAAACATATCACAACTGCTGTAGTAGAAGATATCTGTCTTTTAAATCTACTAATCCAGTATTATATTATCAGTTGTTTTTGTTACCTCATCATATTCAAAAAAATTGCACGATTGTTTTAAAATGATTGGCAAGTGAATTAAAGGGGAGATGGGAAGTCTTTTTTCAATGCAGTACATTGCTATGACCTGAAATTGTTGTTGTCCAAATGCTATGCTGAATGGTTTAGGTAATCGCCATCTTCCAAAATTTCCAATAATAGCCACAAGGGTGGGGTTATCAGGGACAGATGGGAAGACCATTAAGCAAAGTGGTAGAAGCAGGCTATTCAGCCCATTCAATCTGTTCTGCCAGTCAATGAGATCATGGCTTGTCTAATAAGAATCCATATTTTTCTGACTTTTCCTCATAACCCTTGATTCCCTTACTGATTAAAAATTTGTCTGTCACTTGAATAAACTTAATGACCCAAACTTGAAAGCAAACAGGCAGAGGTTGTATTGCATTTCAATGACATTTACTGCTCAGGTTTTTGAAATTTAGATTGCATTTCATGTCTCTTTGTCTTCTAATGTCAACAATGAGATTGAATTTTGTCAGTGGCACACTGTTCCCAATGGCAGAACTGAAGTGTGTGTCACTTGTCTCTCTTCTTTCTCCCATTTTCCACATTTTCAATTAATACTTTAAACTGTTGTAGTATGCACGAGAGACCTTTGTGATTCTGTCAGGGAAGTTTCTCAGTGGTCAAACCTGCAGTCAACAAATAACATCCGTCTCCTTTATGTTAACATAAGACTTGAGAGGACAAAGATAGCATTGTTGGCTTTCAAAGCTTAATTTCACTTGTATGTAATTCCCATGGCCTTGGTTTCACATTATTCATTTGTGTATCAGTGTTATTTGTTGAGACTAGTTTAGTTAGGAAGCTAAATATACTAGCATGTCTCATGGTTGGTACAAGTTGATGGTTATGCCTGAGTTAGAGTTTTTTTATGGAAGAACCAACATGCATTTTCATTTAAGGTTGGTTCGCTCAGAAGGTTGGACAGATTTGTGATGCAGCATGACACCAACAGTGTGGATTCAGTTCCTGTACTGGCTGAGGTTACGATGGAGATCTCACCATCTCAGGCTCTCCCCTCAGCTGAGGTGTGGTGACCCTCAGCAAAGCCACCGCCAGTCATCTCTCTCTAATGTGAGGGCAGTCTTCTGGTACTATTGCAACTTTATTTTATTTTCATTCAGTCTTTTATTGAATGTTCATGTTAGTGTCCAATGTCATACTTGCCACTCTGTTGGACATGACTGCACCTGTGGGCTCAGCTGGCCCTCCCTTCTACGCATTGTCAAGGACATAACTGAGCAGAGATGATTGAAATGTAAAAGTAAAGGTAAATTCGCTACCATCTTAAAAGACCATGAGTCTGCTCTCTCACAATTAGTGGTGGTTTAACCTGAGGAAATATGTAGGTGAAATCAAAACCCTGTGCCAGCCAACACCCTGAGGTGGACACACATTTGTACTGTACTGACACTGCCCTTTACGCATCTTATTTTCATTTCTTGATTGACCATCTCCACCACCACCAACCAACCAACCACATCCAGGATGCTGGACCCTCCCGCCTCACCCCTCCATTCTGCTGACCTCACCTTCTGTCCTGTTTTGGACCCCTCTTCCACTCCTCAATGTTTCTGATTCCACTCGACATTTTCCACCATCATGTACCCGCCCTTTACCAGTGCCTAGCCTCTTTGTAGGCTATCATTCTTTTGTTCCCTTCCCAAATGCCATAGAGTCAATCAAGGAAAACTGCTGATCTTACTCACAACTGCACAAAGCTGATTAGTTCTTGCCAACTTTAAGTGATTGTGAACTGGGTGCAATGAGATTCCTGTGTGCCACTGACATTATGTTGAAGGTAGGGCATAATTAAAAGAAAGTTTTATGCAATAGCGTATTCATTTAGTGCAAATGTACAGCAAGAATGATCTCAGTACAGCCATTGAGATTACACAATCTGCTTAATTATGTCACCTGCAAATCATTTTCCCTGATCTTGCAGGCTCAATAGAATTCCTGAGTGTCTGAAATGTCTGTGTAATTTTCCTTTTCTTCCTAACTCTGCCCATCAGGATTCTAGGGATGATTTTCACTAGATGCTGGTGCAGACATGATGGGCTGAATAGCCTCCTCTACACTGTAAAAATTCTGTGACTTGGTGATATGGCTAATTAGCTGTTTGTATGTTGCATTTTATATTCCTTGCAAAGTGATAAAAACCGACTTAGTTAAATCTTCAAGGATAATGTTAGTGTTGCTTGAACCCTCCCTCTACTGACCCCATCTCCCCTCTCCAACACACCCCATCCTCTTGGACTCCCATCTATCCGGTCCTCTCACCTCAGTGATCTACCCCGCCCCCACTCCCTACCTACCAGCCTCATCCCCGCCTCCTTGACCTGTCTGTCTTCCCTTGACTGACCAACCCTCATCCTAACTCTCCACCTACCCTCACTTTTACTGGCTCCATCCCCGCCTCCTTGACCTGTCCGTCTTCTCTCCACCTATCTGCTCCTTTATCCACCTTCCATCCGCCACCCCCCTCTCTATTTATTTCAGAATCCCCTTCCCCTCCCCCATTTCTGAAGAAGGGTCCAGACCCAAAACGTCAGCTTTCCTGCTACTCTGATGCTGCTTGGCCTGCTGTGTTCATCCAGATCTACACCTTGTTGTCTCAGATTCTCCAGCATCGGCAGTTCCCACTATCTCTGTTGCTTGAGTTGTTGAGATAAAATTGAGTCTTTAAGTTGCTGACTTTCCAGACTTCTGGGCCTGTGTGTATCTGATCGGTGCATAAAATTCTCTGGCATCATCATATAATTCTTCCATATTTTCACTACATTTTTATCTAATTTTATTCTTTTCCATTTTGTTTCCAGACACCCAATGAAAATACATACCCTTCTCTTTTCCAAAATTCATTCACGATTTACAGAATTTTCTTAGGTTGCCAGCTTTTCATTATCTCAATTGAAACACATTCATCATTCACTCCTTTGGCAGAAAAATGACGGCAAACATCAGCTTAAGATAACAAGGTGTGGAACTGGATGAACACAGCAGGCCAAGCAGCATCATAGGAACAGGAAAGCTTGACGTTTCAGGCCTAGACCCTTCATCAGAAATGGGGGAGGGGAAGAGGGTTCTGAAATAAATAGGGAGAGGGGGGAGGCGGATAGAAGATGGATAGAGGAGAGCAGCTGCCTGGTAATACAGCAGCTGCATTATTTCCTCAATTTTGGATGGCCTCAATCATTGAAGCTTCAAACAAAATGTAGTAACAATACATCTCAATTTATGAGAAATCCATGCAATAGAACTTTAAAATTAGGAGATATTAGTAAAATATGGTCGATAAAAGTACGATTAAAACAATTCAGGAATACCCTCTTCACCCAAAGAGGGGTTAAATGCACTATGAGATAGCAAGAACTGCAGATGCTGGAGTCAGCTGGAGCTGGAGGAACACAGCAGGCCAGGCAGCATCAGAGGAGCAGGAAAGCTGACGTTTCGGGTCTGGACCCTTCTTCAGAAATGGGGGAGGGGAAGGGGGCTCTGAAATAAATAGAGAGAAGGGGGAGGCGATAGTGAGAAGGTGGATAGAGGACCAGATAGGTGAAGAGCAGATGGACAGGTCAAGGAGGCAGGGATGAAGCCTGTAAAGGTGAGTGTAGGTAGGGAGTTGGATGAGGGTTGGTCAGTGAGGAGGGAGGAGCAGGTAGGTGGGAGGGAAGATGGACAGGTCAAGGAGGTGGGGCTGAGATGGGCCGGTCTCGGGATGAGGTCAGGGGAGGGGAGATTTTGAACCTTGTGAAGTCCACATTGATACCATTGGGCTGCAGGGTTCCCAAGCAGAATATGAGGTGCTGTTCCTCCAGCCTTCAGATGCATCGTTGTGGCACTGGAGGAGGCCCAGGATGGACATGTTGTCCAAGGAGTGGGGGGGGGAGTTGAAGTGGTTCGGGAGTTGAAGTGGTTGGGAGGTGTTGTTGTTTGTCACAAACTGAGCATAGGTGTTCCACAAAGCGATCTCCAAGCCTCCGCTTGGTTTCCCCAATGCAGACGGCACATCGGGAACAGCGGATACAATATACCACATTAGCAGATGTGCAGGTGAACATCTGTTTAATGTGGAAGGTTTTCTTGGAGCCTGGGATGAAGTTGAGGGGGGAGGTTGCAGAGAAAAGTGCCAGTGTTGGAGCGGACAAGAGACTCACGGAGAGAGTGGTCCCTCCAGGAGGGAGATAAGGGTGGGGAGGGAAATATACCCTTGGTAGTGGGGTCAGATTGCAGGTGGTGGAAGTGACGGAGAGTGATGCGTTGAATCTGGAGGTTGATGGGGTGATAGGTGAGGACAAGGGGAATTCTGTCTTTGTTGTTATTGCGGGGAGGGGGTGTGAGGGCTGAGGTGCAGGAAACGTGGGAATTGTGGTCGAGGGCGATTTGGACCACTGTGGAGGGGAAATTGTGGTCCTTGAAAAACAAGGACATCTCGGATGTCCGGGAGTGGAATGCCTCATCTTGGGAGGAGAGGCGGCGGAGATGAAAGAATTGGGAATAGGGGATCGCATTCTTGCAGGAGGATGGGTGAAAGGAGGTGTATTCTAGGTAGCTGTGGGAGTCGGTGGTCTTGAAATAGATGTTAGTTTCCAGCTGGTTACCAGAGATGGATGACATGGCCATCCTGGGGCTCCTCCTGTGCCACAATGATGCCACACGAAGGCTGGAGGAACAGCACCTCATATTCCGCTTGCGAACGCTGCAGCCCAAAGGTCTCAATGTGGACTTCACAAGCTTCAAAATCACCCCACCACCGACCTCATCGCAAGACCAGCCCATCTCGTCCCCGCCTCCTTGACCTGTCTGTCGTTCCTCCCACCTATCTGCTCCTCCCACCTCATTGACGAACCCCCATCCCCACTTCCTATCTACTAGCCTCATCCCTGCCCCCTTGACCTGTCTGTCTTCCCTCCCTGCCTACCCACCCCTCCCTCCTCACTGACCAACCCCCATCCCAACTCCCTACCTACACTCACCTTTACAGGCTTCATGCCTGCCTCCTTGACCTGTCCATCTTCTCTCCACCTATCTGCTCCTCTATCCACCTTCTACAATCGCCTCCCCTTCTCTCTATTTATTTCAGACCCCCCTTCCCCTGCCCCATTTCTGAAGAAGGGTCCAGACGCGAAAGGTCAGCTTTCCTGCTCCTCTGATATTGCTTGGCCTGCTGCGTTCGTCCAGCTCTACACTTTGTTACCTCTGATTCCAGCATCAGCAGTTCCTACTACCTCTAGTTTAAAGATGAATTTAGATCAAACAATATGTTCAAATTTCAGATAGACTTGTCTACGTTTAGAGGTAATCTGAATCATAATATTTCAGGAACTAACACTATCTAGATGTGTCCTCATACAAATGTTCTCTTTGCAACAAACTTAGCAGAAACAATGTCTTGGTGGCAGATAGCACAGACACGACAACTGGGGTTTTCTGTTCAACTCAACACTATGTTACATCATCAGATATTACAATGTATAAAATCTCATCTTGGTTTGCAGCAAGCAAGGATTAACTTATCTAAATGGTCCTTGATGTTAGACAACAGGAATTGAAAGCATTAAGATTGAAACAGGAAGTTCGAAGACTTGTGTATGTTACAAAAAAATTGGGAAATCTGAGCCAATTTTACACAGACACATTTTTATTACTTGTTTCTATAGAGCTTTGAAACAAATTTTTTGCTGCTAAATCATTTCTAAATTTGTAAGTAAGGAAGTTAGGGTATGCAATTTGAATGAAAGATAAGCAAGAAGAATCTTCTTTGTCATTATTGACTTCCATTCAGATGATGTGTATATGCACACATCTTCATATTCAGATTAAGCAAACAGAGTACAAATTAACTAAGCCACTCTTAGATCTCAATAGAGATTACAAAATCCTTTTCAATCACCAATAGATCTGTTCAAACTTCCATTTGATGTTCAAGATTCAACCTTGGAATAGCTGGTAAATGTAGGTTAGAGGAGTCACTGTAAATTCAAAATAAGGGAAAGTACGTCTTTCTAAATGTGTCTCAGAGACGTGTTTCCTAGCCAAAACTCTGTCCACTGGAAGATCAAATAATCGTGGCTGGTTTTTATGTTGCAAGAGAAGACCCAATTCTCACATTATTGAGTGTAGATACATACTTGGTTATCACACTAACATTAATCAGCATCTCGGCTGGCAGGGAATCACTAACATGATTTCAACTCTTGGTCATTTACATGGAGTTAACTGTTTGCATTAACAATTATATCTTCCTCTGCTAGATAGGTTTTGTGGTTAGCCCCTGAAAAGCAAAGTTAAATATTTAATTTGCTCAAAGCAACATGTTGCTGTTTATAGATAACAAGGCGTGGGGCTGGATGAACACAGCAGGCCAAGCAGCATCATAGGAGCAGGAAAACTTAACGTTTCGGGCCTAGACCCTTCATCAGAAAATGTTGCTGTTTGTTTTTTTCCAGATTATGTATACACATGGAGTTATCTAGAAAGTAAGATCATGACAAAGGTGATAGCGTTTATGAAAACCACCCAGAGACTTATTTTAGTAAGCTTATTCTGGTCATAATTAATACTCTTGTTTTATGATATATAGTTATGATATATATATATTTATGATATATAATTGTAGTTATTGATGGAAATTTCTACATCCTTAATTATTCTGGGGGATAGGAATTAACAGCACCAAATGAAATCTGCTATTTATTTCAAATACACAAGAGACAGTTACGTGTAGAGTTTCTTTTTGGGTGTGAGAGTTGTTCATCATTCTTTCTGATTGCAATCCAGGGGGAGAAAAAAACAAAGAATTTTATACTCAAGCAAAATGTGCAAGAATTTTTTTTTCCAGTTAGAAACTGGCTGATGCAAGCACCTTAACATTCCAGTTGGTTTAAAATGGCACAAATATTAGTTCATAATGATTGCCTCAACTGAGATCAAAAGTAGCCGAAGAATAAAATGGATTTGACCCAATGTGAGCTTGATGTTCATCATTTGTTTATGTTTGTCCCATTTATTTGTTCTGTTTCAGCAAAGACCCTTGTAAACTAAGTCAACTGCATCTAATCCCACAACAAATTTGAGTCCATTGTCAATGGAAAGCCATTGTGGTTCTTGGAACACTGTGGAGCTGGGAGCAACAAACTAATGTGTAGGAATCAGAACTCAATATTCAGAAACCAGAAAAGGGTAACGAGGGGCTATCTGACACATAGTACTACTGTAATACCAGTAATAGTCTTGAAAGGAAGTGGACTGTTCGTGATTTATTCATGAATATGGGCATTACTTGTGAGGCTGGCATTTATCACCCACTCCTCTCCGCCCTTGAGGAATTCATGGTGCAAGTTTTCCTCTTTAGCTGCTGCAATCCAATTGGTAAGACTTTCTAAGATGCTCCCAAAGTGCTGTTTGGGAGAAAGTTTCAAGATTTTGACCCCGTAACAAGTGGTCAGAAAACACATCCTAATACTAAACACTGGTGTGTATGTGAGATGTGGCAGAATGAGGGATATTTTCCCTTGTGCACTTTTAAATATTCTTTTTATCTGAAGGCCTGATTTATTTTCTCAGATTCTGACTAGTCCACTGTTGATTTTTCAGCTGTCATCTCAAACTTTTAATGTTTTTCCTTCTGAAGATGTTTTTATCTTCCAAAGGCATTTCAATAACAAATAATGTCTTGCTCTTTGTCTCTTACTTCTTGATGAATATTCTACATATGTAAATAATTTAAAATATGTAAATATATATTTGTAATTCATGAATTTTGAATACTACTTTAACATTTTGTTTTGCAAACTGTACTTCCTGTTGAGATAAAATGGGACAAAAACACATGACAATACTTAACATGTAAAGGCTCAGTGTAGACATTAATAAGAAACTTTTCTTGAACCAACAATTGCTTGACATGTTGTTGCAAACAATTGGCAGTGATGCGAATGTTGAAATAATCAAGATGAGAACAAAGCCGCAGATTTCCAGCAGCAGATGAACAAAGCCATGTGCAGAGCTGGGTGAGGGAAGATGGGAAAAAATGATGGTCTTATTAAAGGTAAATGTAGAACTCACTAGCACAGGAATAGTCGAAATGTCTAGCATGGGGGCAGGAGAAAGGAATAAATGGATAAGTGGATGGTATGAGATGGAGAAACCCAGGAAAGGGTAATGGAGTTTGAAGAGTGAGAATTGGCTAAAGTGGAGCATAAATGCCAACATGGACTTAATGGGCCAAAGGACTTGTTTCTGTGCTGTAAGAGTCATAGGGTAGTGTTTAATGTAGTTGATGGGACTTGTCTGCCAACTGAAGAACCAGTAAGGGCTCCGATCACTTCTTTTTTGGGGAAGGCCATTAGGCACCTAACAAGGCAACAGCAGATCTTTCCCTGATTTGGAGGACCGCTGAAGCAAACCTTGCCTCCTCCAACATAACAGCCAAACCATGCCACCCCTAACCAACACCCAATCAGTGTCCTCCCTACACAACTGCCCATCAAACCCTCTGCCCCAACACAGCTGCCAATCAGGAGGTGAGTAACTGTGCATTGCTCAGCAGACTCACTGTGGAGGCTATTGCTGGAACTGCACTCACCTGAGGGCCAGGATAGATAAGGGACCCAGCCAGCCGACAGATGAATTATTGCAGGAAGGGGCCAGTTGGGTAGGGTGGGGGGGTTGGTAGCAATTTTGGGGTGGGGTGGGTGTACTCTCAGCAGACCACCCCGTTCCTGATACTGGGCCCTTCCATCAGGAACTGTACCTGACAGTGAAAGCCACTCCTTCCCTCAACTGGCCAGGATTTGCTTTTCAGTTTTCCACATGGCAAGTCCTCTGCCCGTTCCTGAGTGGTGGGATGAAACCTTTAAGTGGACATTAGTTATAGGGTCTCATCAGCGTTTCATTTGATAACAAGGCAGGGAGGCCGTCCATGAGGTTTCATACCACAGCCTAACCCAGGTAGGGCCAGTAGTTTCAGTCCTTCCTGATCAAACGCTCCACCTGCCACCCAACCCACCTCAAGTGGTGGACATTAAATTTCATCAACAGAATCATCACAGAAAGAGGCCACTCAGCCCATTGAGTCTGTGCTGGTAGTTGCCTATGCTGCCCGAAATTTGTAAAGACCTGTCTGTGAGAGCAGACCGTTGTGCCTTTCGAGCCTGTTCGGGCATTCCAAGGTAATGGCTGGCCTGGTTGTGATCTCAGTTTGTCGTCTGTACCCTTCTTCCCTTATAACTCTGGAATACGTCTAAGTGTGACCAGTGAGGGTTGGCTGGGGGGGGGGGGGGGGGGGTGGTGCTGTTGAAATGGGTGTTGTTATATCTGCTGCTGCAAGGCCCAGAATCATGGTGAGATTCTGAGGAGTAGCCTTTGCTCCGTGAGGGACCAGTGAGGTGGGTAGCAGGGGCATGGGGAGGGGTGGGGAGCGATTGTGACAGGATCCTTTGGAACCCGCACTTGAAGGTAAACACAATGTGTCACAATGTAACCACAAAAAGGCAACCACCAGCATCAGTGGATACATTGTAGCGACAGAGAGCAATAGATAACATTGTAGCTGCATCCACTTAGTTTCACTTAAGTTTTCAAGAGAGAAATTCCTTGTAAAGTTTTTTTTAAAAAAAACACAGGTTATTATTCCCCTCAAAACAAAAAGCGCCAGCCTCGGGACTTTGTGCTGTCGTTTCAATGGATGCTAAGGCCTTGCCGAAGTGAAGACAGCGCTTCCTGAGTTCAGCCGGGGTTTACAGTTTGTTCAGGAAGTGCTGCCTCGCTCCTCCTTTTTTTCGCGATGACATTCAATTGCGCACCAAGCTTTCTCTTTCTGTATTCCCTTCCTGATGTAGTGCTTCCGCCTCGCTGCAAGAAGTCAGAACGTTGCACGTTATTCGCCGTCGACGGTGCTGAAGTTTCTGCAGTGATTTGTTCGGTTTAAATTTACTGACGATAGAATTTCCCTCAGGTTTGATCCCCGCCGCGCCTGAGGTGCGTTTCCCCGCGTCCCCCTTGGCCTCCCCCCTGCAGAAATGTCAGCTTTCTCCTGATCGAGGGACATCTCGCTTCTTTCTCCGATGCCGATTCTCCGCACGTGGAATTTTTCATGTTCTGTTAAATTGCAAAGCGACGGCAGCAAGATAAACTTGCTCTCCCGGCCTGCGAGGAGACGTGCGAGAAGATGTCTTCTCCTCCTGGTCGCTCGCCGAGTTGTGAGGAGCCGTGTCCCTCAGCTCGGGATGGCTCTCCTCCAGGTGAGTGGCCAACTGATCTTAACTCGACTGGGCTCTCCCCCCTCGACATTCAAAACAAAAAAGTGCTGGAGAAACTCCAGCAGGTCCGGCAGAATCTTTAGAGAGAGTTAGTGTTTCCAATCCAATATAACTCAACTTCGGCATCGAAGAGTTGGAAAACTGATGCCTTCTTTTTAATCCAGTATACATATTAGCCTAGTTCCTTCCTCAAAACTAGTTGTGCCAGGCCTAAGAAAGTTGCATTATTTTCTGTTATCAGTATCAGGAATATAGCTGATTTTTTAAAAAATCGCCAGTGATTCAACTTTGAGAATCATAAAAATGTATTTGGGAATCTTTTGAGCTGTTTGACTAGATTACGGTACTTTTGAGAGTAGTACTTGTACATCAGAACGGATGATTGTGTAATCCCTGTGACCCCTTGTACTTCCTCTAGCTTTTTGAATTCTACCATTAGTGTAGAGTCATTTAAAAACGTTCAGTTGTGCTTACTCTTTTGAGCTTACTATTGATGTTTTTATTATTTGGTAGCAAATAGACTGATTTTCTGATGAAGGGTCTAGGCCCCAAACGTCAAGCTTTCCTGCTCCTATGATGCTGCTTGGCCTGCTGTGTTCATCCAGCTCTACACCTTGTATCTTAGACTGGTTTTGGACACCCTTCACCACAGATGATGCTATAGCACTACCTCTGGTGAAAAGGCATCATTACCGTGTGACAGGTTTACATAGGCAGTTTCCATTGCAAGTGTGACAGAGGAATTTTATCATGGAAATCTAAAACTAAAGACTTATCTACAGTTTTAAAGTAAGGAATGAATTATGTCAGTGCTCCTTTTCATTCATTCAGTTCGCCTGAAAGCTATTGTTAGTCTTCATTCCCCAAGAATATTAAACTCTGGTTAAAATGCTTTTTTCTCAGAGACAAGACTAGACAAAATCCACACAATTAACTAATTATCCCACTTGCAGCAAACTGAGAGGAGACATTTTTCAAGAATTCCCTCCCTAACAGCATTGTGGGTGTACCTGCACTATCTGGGCTGCAGTGATTTAAGGACACAGCTCCCCACTAATAAATGCCCAGGACTGGCCACATTTCATGAATGAAGTTTTAAACAGTGAGATGAGTTAACTTTTAATTCAGGTCTTCAATCGTGCAATCAGTGTGAACTTACTTAGCATTACACTTTATGTATTTCATGGTTTACGAGCATCAGGTTGACTCCGTACCGGTTGTGTCTCAAAGTCAATTTTGACTGAGATTGTGCTGAATTTCTGATTTTGCCAGATGTGTCATTGAGCAATTGGCATCAAGGTAGAGGAGTAGACTAGTGTGCAATCTGGCAGAGCTGATGAATATACAAACATACGAGTTAGGAGCAGGAGTAAGCCCCCTCAATTCAATAAAATAATAGCTGGTTTGAATGTAATCTCAACTCTACATTCCCATCTAATCTCAATAACCTATTACCTCTTTACTAACCAATAATCTTTTTTTCTCCTGCCTTCAAAATATTCAAAGACTTCCCCAACTTTTTGAGGAGAATTCGAAAGACCCTCTGAGAGAAAGAAATTTAGAATTAGGTTTCATTGTTATATTTACACAAGTACAGGGATACAGGAGCACCTTGAAAAGTTTTCAATGTTGCCATTCACAGCACCATCTTAGGTACAAGGTACCTCGGTAATAAATCTTAGCTAAAGAGTAGATAAAGAAATAAGTTAAAAGTTCAACATTATAGTTCTTGTCAGTATAACGTAGTAAATAAGAAATAAAGTTAAAAGCTTCAAATTACAGTTCTTCTTTAGCCATGGGCCTGCAGTTGCTCCACATTGGCTTTCCCCATGCTGGGCTCGATCTTTCTCCAGCACAGAGTTTGACGTCCTGATCCCTGTACCTCTGCACTGCTGTACTGCTGCTGATTGCCATCCTCTCTCTCTCGTACTGCGCTAGCTCTCTCGATCCCTGTGCCTCTGCGGGGATGGACCTTGTGTACATTTTGGCTCTAGGATTTGCTTAGAAAATAAGTGTTTGAAATTCAGAAGCAGTTAATTTACAGTGAAGCACTCTGAGGGTGTGAAAAATACAACATAAAATGTGGAAGGGGAAGGAATTACTTCAGTTTATACAAGTCCTGTAAGTATTTTGCAGATCTGAGGTAGTTTATTAATTCACATAATGTGGAATTAAAATCATTGTATTTTGCCATGAATTTCAATTTTAATCAATATCGTATTATTGCAGCAACCAAGGACAGAATGCTGATTAAATATAGTATGCTAAAGAACTTTCTGGAGGACGGGAGTGGTGAAACGGAAGAGGTCAGGTTACTAGTCAGAGGCACGATAGCACAACAAGGTAGAATTCAAAAGGGGAAGTGATCCAAAGGGAATCCATTTTAGATTGACTTGGGAGATCAGTTGATCTTATAACAATTGAAACAAAAATTGTGAATGAAATTTGTAAGTGGGAAGTTTATACTAACAAAGTTCTTTAATTATGATGTAAAGTTATAAAAGTAAATTAGGATAGAGAAAGGTCCACATAGAATCTCTACAGTGTGGAAACAGGCTCTTCGGCCCAACAAGTCCACACTGACCCTCAGAGCATCCTCCCCAGATCATCCCCCTATAACCCACCGAATCTACACATCCCTCAACACTATGGGGCAATTTAGCATGGCCAATCCGCCTTAACCTGTGCATCTTTGGATTGTGGGAGGAAACCGGAGCACCTGGAGGAAACCCACGCAGACACGGGGAGAATGTGCAAACTCCACACAGACAGTTGCCTGAGGGTGGAATTGAACCCGGGTCCCTGGTGTTGTGAGGCAGCAGTGCTAATCACTGAGCCACCGTGCAGCTGTGCACCGTCCAATCGGAACAGTTTCTTTGCTCAGCATATTTCTACTCCAACCAGGACCATGGGAATGTAGGAATGGATTTGGACCAATCAGTTCCTCAAACCTGCTGTGCCATTCTGAATCATCTGCCTCATCACCAATTTATCTCCTTATCCCCATATCCTTTTAATGTTGTTATTGTATAGAAATCTATCATTGTCTTTCTATTGTGAATGTACTCGATGACCGAACTTATGCAGCCCTTTTAGGGTAGAGAATTACAAACATCCAGCACCCTCAGGTGAGGAATTTCCTAGCCCTCTCAGTTCTAGATGGCCTGCTCCTTAATCTCAGACTAGGTTACCTGTTTCTAAAGTTTCCCCACCAAAAGGAAAGTCTTTTCTGCATCCAACCTGTCTGGACCTTTAAAAATTTTTTAAGTTTCAATTTAGCCATCTTTCATTCTTCTAAAATCAGGCCTGGTCTCCTCAATCTCTCCTCGTAGTCATCCCTTCAATCCAGGGATTAGTCTCGTGTACATCTGAAGAACGCTGTCTCTCAGGGAGAACATAAATAATGTCTAGAAATAAAAGAATCTTGACTAGATAGATTAAATATAATGAAATAAAAACATTCGGACAATGAATTATTTGCTGCAAGGTATCCAGCCTTTTGAATGTGTCTTGTGGCCGTCGTATTTATGTAGTTGGTTCAGTTAAGTTTCTGGTTCATGGTATCTCCCAGAGTGTTTATGGAAGAGGATTTGATGATGTGAATGCGGATGACTATCTAAAGGACTGAATACTGTATTACCTGGAACTTGTGTGGCTGAATGTTACTTGCTGTTTATCAGCCTGAAAATTGTCCAAACTTAGCTGCATGAGGACATGGACTGCTTCATCACCTGAACATCTGAAAGTGGAACCAAATATTATACAACCATCAATAAACATCTGCACTCTGTCCTTACAGGGGGAAACTCATTGACAAAACAGCTCCTGTTAATTGGGACTCTGATACTGCCCTGGGGAACTCCTTCAGCGATGTCTCGGGGCTATGTGTTCCATAGAATAGAATCCTTACAATGTGGAAGCAGGCCATTCAGCCCATCAAGTCCATACCAACCCCCTGAAGGGCATCCCACTCAGACCCACCCCCTCTACTCTATATCCTTACATTTCCTATGGCTAATCCAACCTACACACCCCTGGACACTATGGGCAATTTAGCATGACCGATCCACCTAACCTGTATATCTTTGGACTGTGGGAGGAAACTAGAGCACCCAGAGGAAACCCACGCAGGCATGGGGAGAATGTGCAAACTCCACACAGATGGTCGCACGAAGGTGGAATTGAACCCAGGCCCCTGGTGCTGTGAGGCAGCAGTGCTGACCACTGAGCCACCGCGCCAGCCCACCATCTTTCAGAAGACAGCAGAAGACAGAATCGAGTTTATTTTAGGTGAAATATATCAGCAAGCAAAATGTAATATCTCAGCAAAATTGGAGGGAATACAACCCTAGTTTTTTCAGTCCTTTGTAATTTCATCCTAGGAGCCAAAAAAGTGGGAGCAAATACAGTGTATAATAATATTTTCTGCTGGAAATGATATATGAATGCTTAATCAAGTTGAAAGTAGGTGCACTTGATGTATTTGATCTGTGGGGAGTTTTGCTGTGGTTTGTCATTATGGCAGTGGCAAAATCAGTTTGTTGTGGTAACTTCTGTGATTTTAATCAGCTCTGCATGAATACATAATGTATTAACAATAGCCAACATGTAGTGACTGTGTGGAAAAATAAGACTGTGGTGTAAAGTCTAAACTTTTTAGCCTGGACAGTGCTGTGAAAGCTCCAGAAGGAAAAGGGGTGGAAGTTGGCTGTATTTTGGCCTGAATGTGTGGATTGATTAAACTCATGAACTTCCTCTAGAAGTGCAATGTGAATGAATTGTGCTACTGGCCATGTCACACTGTGAGTGCCTTGGTCTATTAACAGGAGGGTGCTCCAGAACTATCTTCCCTACAAACAAAGATATTTGGTATTCCCTATTTATTATGCTGCCTTTAATCTGGGTGTAGGCCGAGTGAAAGTGGTAAAGGGATTAGAGAACAGGAATAAATATGTCTTACAAAAACTGTAGAGCTTTGCTGAGATCACATCTGGTGTACCATGTGAAGTTTTAGTCTCCACATTTCTGCAAGGATAAATTTGCATTGGAGGCAATATGGCAAATTTTTCAATAAATTGCTCCCTAGAATAAGGGGGCTCCCTTGTATTCTTTAGAAGAATGAGAAGTATTTCGTTATCGTAGAGCCATACAGCATAAAAACAGACCCTTTGGCCCAACTAGTCCACAATGACCATGTTCCCAAACTAAACTTGCCTTGTACTTATCCAAATGTCTTTATAACTGTCGTAACTCTACCTGCATGCACTACTTCCTCTCGCAGGTCATTCTACACACGAACTACTCCCATTGTAAAAGAGTTGCCCCTCATGTCCTTTTTAAATCTTTCTCCTCTCATCTTAAAAATATGCCCCCTTGTTTTGAACTCTCCCACCCTAGGGAAAAGCCTCTTCCTATTCACTTTTATCTATGACCCTCATGATTTTATAAACCTCTATATGGTCATCCCTCAACTCCCTATGCTCCAGTGAAAAACGCCCCAGCTTATCCAGCCTATCTTATAACTCAAACCTTCCATTCCTGGCAACATCCTGGTGAAACTTTTCTGAACCCTATCCAATTTAATAATATCCTTCCTACAGCAAGGAGACCAGAACTGCACACAGTGCTCCAGAATAGACCTCACCGACATCCTGTACAACCTCAACATGACATCCCAACTCCTATTCTCAAAGATCTGAGCAATGAAGGCAAGCGTTCTACATACCTTCTTAACCACCCTGTCTACATGTGGAGACGTAAAAGATCCTGGAAAATAGGATAGGCATTGAGTGACCGTTCCCACTAGTCAGGGAATCCATAAAATGGGACAGCCTTAAGATAAGGGGCTGATCACTTTGGAGACTGAGATGAGAAGAAATTACTTTGCTCAGAGGATTGTGAATCTTTGGAATTCTCTACATGAGAAAGTTGTGGATGCTCCAACGTTGAGTACGTTTAAGGCTGAGCCAGACAGACTTTTCATCTCAGAGATAGTAAGAATTGCCGATGCTGGAGTCAGAGATGACACAGTGTGGAGCTGAAGGAACACAGCAGGCCAGGCAGCATCAGAGGAGCAGGAAAGCTGATGTTTCGGGTCGGGACCCTCTTCATCTCTTGGATTGAGGAAGGAATGGAAAAGGGAGGGAGATGGAGTTACAGCCCAACCTTAGCAATCATCATTTTAAATCGCGGAGTCGGCTGGCCTGTTCAGCTGCTTATTCTGCTCCTACTTATTTGATTCTTGCTAACTTCACAGCAGAGCATTGTAAGAAAAATGGTGAAGCAGCTGTTGGCAGTTTTGAGAAAGGAGTCAGATGTCTATAAAGAAGATTTTATTAACATTTTAATAAATGGTTCTTGTGCCCTTAACGTTCATTACCATCATAGTAATGATGCATGTTCACTTATTGTAGGTACAATTTGCATCCAGTACTGCATAATGACAGCGAACAGTAAAGTTTCCATGTTCATGTGCACATTTGCAGTATTGGGTGCAACCAGCGATTAATATACTTGAATCACAGGGAATGATCAAACACTGAATCCCCATGTCCTGCTACTGCCTATCCCTGTAAGTAGCTGAACCTGAGGCAGTGTGAGGAGGAAATTTCAGCTTTTGTATCATGGGGTGGCATGGTAGCTCGATGGTTAGCACCACTGTCTCATAGCACCAGAGACCCAGGTTTGATTCTACCCTCGGGTGACTGTCTATATGGAGTTTGCATGTCTCCCGGTGGATTTCCTCTGGGTGCTCTGGTTTCCTTCCACAGTCCAAAGTTGTGCAGATTAGGTAGATTGGCCATGCTAAATTACCCAGGGATGTGTAGGTTAGGTGGATTAGCAATGGGAAGTGTGGGGTTACAGGGATGGGGAGCCGGGTGGCGGGGGTGGGGGTGGGTTGTGTGGGTCTGGGTGGGATATTCTTCAGAGGTTGGTGTAGTCTCAATGAGCCGAGTGGCCTGCTTCCATGCTGTAGGGATTCCAAGTTATTTCTGAGCGGCAGTTGGTGAACAGGCTGCTGTGTTGCATTGTCAATTCCATATGGCACAAATCTAAGAATGCCTTGCTGAAGCTGTGTGATTCTGCCATAAGATTGTGTTTTCACTGCTTTGTTGGATTCTGGTCAACAAAACACAGGAAATAGTTGCCCTGGAAGATATGTGGAGAAGGGACACATAACTGACCTGTGGCTTTGGAAAATTCAGTTATGACGGGACATATAATGCTTCATTTCTGGATAGTGGTGGAGGAATAGAGGCTTATACTAGTTTTTAAGATACTAAATGGAACAGTAGGCACCATTTCAAGATATGCCAAACAAACTAGCTTAAAAAATACAATGGATGCTGGGAGGCATGTTAGCACCAGTAGTGACTAGTTAACTTCATGAAAGCAGGAATCTCTCCAATGCCTTTAGAAATAGTGAAAAGGCACAATTTAACTTTTGAGATGTTAACAAATAAACTTAAATCAGCGTAAATTAATTATTAATTAATAGCCAATTGAGACATCACACTGGAGAAAAGGATATGTTTCGTATTAATTAATGCAATTATGATACATCTTACAAAACCTTTTATTCTCTCTAAACCAAGCTACTAAGATATGTACATAGCAGTAAAGGAACAGTCTCAAAGTCACTTCTAGTCCTCCAGCAGAGAGTCAGCACGCAAGGTTAAAACCTCCGCTGCCCTTTGACAATCTTTCCACTTCGCCTGAGGTTTCGATCATACAATTACTGCCAGCAAGTGTCTTTCTCATGACAGTTCTGATGATCAGGAGTTCCAGAGATTCCTATATCTGACCCCTGAGAAATAGTTTAGCTGGTTCTGATAAAACTGTTTTCTCCCATATTGAGGGACAGTTGGACACTTGAGGGACATATAGCTGCAGGGCTGTGGAGATGGAATGGGATTAATTGAATTATTTCAGAGAGCTGTTGATCAGCTACAGTCTTTGCCAACAACTTATGCAAACATTAAGGCCTTTGTATTAGTTCTATTGCTTCACAGTAACGCAGGTAACTAGATAAGCTTGTGGGCTATGAGGTCAGACAGTTACAGGCCCCAGTTAGACTGGAAATCTGCCATGATTCTGAGGATCATATTTCTCCCTTCCAGTCCAAGAAGCGAAGACATGAACATGTACGATCAAAAGCAGAGCAATTCTGTGATCCTTTCATTTTACCAGATCCTCATCTTCAGAATGTGTTGAGAGCACGAAGGCCACATATAGATAGAAGCCCACCACCACATTGAACATGGCAACTGCACTGTTAATTGCACTGAACAAGGTGATCTTCAAGGCTGGCTTGTAGAAGAAATCTGTAATTGTTTTTAGTTTGCTATGTAGAAAGTAACACCGTTAATGTTTTCATCTATAGGCACTTTAAGATTAATCCAAAATTGTGGCAGGTTGCATCTGCTTCGATCTGCAACACGACTTGCAACATTCGGAGCAGTCAGTTCCTCTCCAAAGGACTGTGAAAGCCTTACAATACCGTGGTGGCAGGTGGATCTGCAGGCAGTAGTTGCCCATCTATTTCTGTCTAACCATACACCTGGAGATTTGTGGAGAGTAAAAGGCATTGCAAAAATGACAACACGGTTTCCTGTTATGACAACTGAATAGAAGTGGATCTGCTATAAGAACTTCATCTTTGCAAGCAAAGAGCCCAGTTTTGTTTGGTTGGCCTCTAGACCTCAGAACCAATGAAGCACCCAGTGGAGATTGGCATAACTTTAACAATTCTGGTCTTACCAAAGATGGGCAGACGGTTCCTGAAAGAATCTGGTTCATGTTGGTAGATCTTTTTCAGGTTGAGATCAATTTTGTGGACTGTGGACTCATATTGATATCTTTTCTGTAGCAGAGGAATGAGTCAATTGATCAGTTTGTCCATTGATAACAAACTGAGGGCCATGAGTGTGACTTCACAGAGGTTGAAGTAGCTGGGCATACAGAGGTAGAATCCACAACAGTAGAGGCATACTGGAGGGAACTTTTAAAGAAAATGTTTGATAACTCCACAAGAAGGGTTTGTGTCAATTCATGTTTTATGTTCTAAAGTGGATGGTGTGCATCTGCTCTGCATGAAAGCAGATACAGTGCCATGCAAACATTTTACTTCCACCCAAACTAAAGGTTATGCGTCTGAATAAATGGGGTGCCATGGTAATGCAGAGCAGCCAGCTGACTGCATTTAACAGTTCATCAGCTTTGTGTTTAATCACAGTTAATTGGAAATATAACCAATCAGAATGCAAGTCCCACATCTTTTCCATTGGAATGACTACTCTTATCATAGAACTATAGGATATGGACGTCACTGGCTGGTCCAGCATTTATTATCCATCCGTAATTGTCCTTCAGAATGTGCTGGTGAGCTGCCTTCCTGAACCCTGCATTCCATTTGATGTAGGGGCACCACAATGCTGTTAGGGAGGGAGTTCCAGGATTTTGACCCCATGACAATAAAGGAGTGGTGATATAATTACAAGTCAGGATGTTGTGTGTCTTTGAGAAGAATTTGCAGTTGGTGGTGTTTCCATGCATCTGCTACTCTTGTCCTTCTTAGTGGTGGACATCGCAGGATGTGATGGTGCTGTCAAAGGAGTTTTGGTGAGCTACTGCTGACCATCTTATAAATGGTACACACTGCTGCCACAGTGCATTGTTAGAGAACAGTGTGAATATTTATGGTGGTAGTTGGGGTGATGATCAAGTGAGCGGATTTATATTGGATGTTGTCAAGCTTCTGAGTATTGTTGGAATTGCACACATTTAAACAAGTAGAGAATTTTGCAGTACACACTTGATTTGTGCCTTTATTGATATTGGACAAGATTTGTGGAGTCAGAAAGTGAGATACTCGCTGAAGAATCCCAAGCCTTTGACATAACCTTGTGGTCACAGTATTTGTATGTTGATTTAAGGTGAGGGGCTTATATATATTTAAATATTATTAATTTTAGGGTTTGGAATTTGAACTAGTGGCATCTGGGTTTAGTCTATGTCTGTGAAAAAATTTGATGATTTACTCTTAAGTTAGCACAACTACAGAAATACTTAAAATACAGTAGGGGAGAGAGAGAGAGAGAGAGAGACTTCCTAGAGAGTAATAAGGGTTTTTGTTTCATTGTGTTGAGTTTTATGAGGGATCGGAGTAAACAGATGTGCATTAGGCTTCTGCTGGAAAGATCCGGAGACTGTATTTTTGTCTCAGGGAAACATCCATAGCTTAAAGAAAAGCCTTTTCAGGGCAGTTTGCAGAAGTAGTCACAGAAGCTGGATGAATAAGGCAGTTGCTTCTGAAGAAAGGGGGTAGTTTGGAAAGGTTAAGAAATAGGTTACCCAAGTTTAAGGTGTTGCTTTGAAAGTTTCAAAGCAGAGAAAGTATAAGCTTAGTTAAATGAAGATTCAAGGATGTGGTAGTCAGATTCTCAAGACTAAGAGTTGAAGCCACAGTTGAGTTGAGCACTATTGATGTGATACAGAAGGGAATCCTCTCTGGTGTGAGTGCTTTAAAGGAGTACTTTGGGTACAGTTTGGATTGTATTTTCTGTGCACCGTGAAATTTTTAAACTTGTGTTATATGTAAATGGTTTGGTTTATCTTGTTTTATCTTCTTTACTTTTGTGTAATAAACTTCTGTTTTATTGTTAAAATCAAATTTACAGCACTACGTGTTTGTGTTTCAATGAAAGGCCACCTGGTTTAAAACCAAAAGTTTGATAACTCAACAGGAAGGGTTTGCATAATGTGATCTATCAAGCCAGATTTCCGTCTGGGATTTGACCGGTCTAGTAGTAATATCAGCTGGGATCACAAAAATATACATGCAGAGATTTAAATCCGGTATCAGTACCTGCCTTTGATCAACATCTTAAGAATGGGCCAAGCATAGAGGATAAGCCAATTCTCTCTGTCAAGGATCACTGATTGGTTTACCGTCTCTGTTCTAACAGCTTAAGAGGTGATGCTACATGACACCTTTGGGATGATGCCGCATCCACCATCGACCCAACTTCTCTGCCTCATCTAATGATTCTGCCTGTATTTTCAAGCTAAACTGTGGGAAATGACCACCATGCTCAGGAAGGCTAGAAGAGAGGCATTGCAGCAGAAAAGAATGTTTGAGGTATTTGGACACTTGGCTTGAAAACTATAAAATCAGGAATATCAGAGCGCCTAACAAAGAAAGATGGTGAACAAAGTGAGCAAACAGCATCTACACATTTTACTTCCAAGAGAAGAATCCATTTCTGAAGAATGGTCTAGGCCCGAAACGTCAGCCTTCCTGCTCCTCTGACGCTGCTTGGCCTGCTGTGTTCATCCAGCTCTACACCTTGTTATCTCAGATTCTCCAGCATCTGCAGTTCCTACTATCCATGAAATACCGTTTGGATACGAAGAACTGTTATCCTCTTTCCAGACCAATCATTTAATTAAGTTTTATCATGACTAATGAGTCTACATGCAGTTGCCGAGCTGACTGGTTTTCATGCAAACATTTTGTCCCCCTTCCAGGTGACATTGTCAGTGCTGTGTAGCCTCCATTGAAGCGCTGTTGTTCTGTCCCGTTCTGAATTTATATAGTCCGGTCTGTCATGGTGGGCAGTCTTGTTTTCAGTTTTGTACAGTAGTGATACGTAGATAGGGTCTATTTCAGCATGTTTGTTTATCACATCGGTGTTGAAAACCAGGCCTCCAGGAATTCTTATGCTCGTTTTTGTCTCACTTGTCCTAGACTGGTAACTTTGTCCCAGTTAAACTGATATCCTTCCATGTCAGAGTGTATTGAAACAAGGGAGAGTTGGTCGTGCCATTTTGCTGCGAGTTGGTGTTCATGTATCCTAGTGGTGAGTTTCCTGCCCATCTGACATAGAAGGACATCAATTTGACTGAGACAAAGTAACAGTACTGGGACAAGCAAGACAAAGACAAGAATGAGAATTCCTGGAGGCCTGGTTTTCAACCACCAGTGTGAAAAACAAACATGTTGAAATAGACCCCATCTACATATCACTACAATACGAAACCGGAAACAAGACTGCCCACCATGACAGACTGGACCATCTAAATTCAGAGCAGGTCAGAACAACATCACTTCAATGGAGGCTACACAGCACTGATGATGTCACCTAGAAGGGAGCTGAAATGTTTGCATGAAAACCAGTCAGCTTGGTGAACCAAGCAACAACTCCAACCACAACCCAAGCTACAGATCTTCGTTAAAATAATTAAAGAGCCTACGTCCTTTTGTTCGTTACCATATATATCTCTCTCCTTTTTACTGTTGTTTGAATTATACACAGTTAGCTTTTGTCTATTTAAGGAGGATATGGTTTTGTTTGAGGTATAAAGGAGAACGTTGCAACCCACCTTTTTTTAGGGATGTTGTTGTTTCTAATGTATAGTAGTGGAAAGGATATGATGTACCATACTACTGTGTGACTGCTTTATATTTGCAGCATGAAGAAGGTACCTGTACTGTGAAGACCCCCATGTACATGCTGAATCATCCTTGAATAAAGGTTCCATTGCGGTGTTTCTGATACCATCTTATTTGGTTCAATGCTTTGTGCATAGTAGTGGCTTCCACAGATGTTAATAAAACAGTGTCATGTCTTGTCTTGTGTTTCAGACAACTGTGGCTGAGCTAAATTGCACACTGGAGATCAAGAATTGGTCCAGTTTTGTTTGTCTAACCATAGATTGGCATCATGTGAGGTCACATTAACATACCCTGCACCAGAGACCGAAACTATAGAAAAGCTGATAGTTCAGATCATCAATCAAACAGAGCCCGGTCTCTGAACAATCTACTTCTGTTGGATTGTGGTGAGGGGTGACTGCAGTAGAAGGGATTAAGTCTGAATGACGTTCTAATGAAAGAGTGGGTATCATTGCAGGAAGTGATACCATTTCACATGATCTGTATTGCCTTGTGATAAGATCGGACTCAAGTTTGCAGTCCTGCCACATCCATTTGTGAATAGTGGCAGAAAATGAAACAATTAACGGGAAATGGAGGCTGCACAAATCTCCCCATCTCCAATGATGGACGGGCCCAACACCTCAGCACAAAGGAGAAGGTGAAAGTATTTGGATCCATCTTCAAACAGTAATGCCCAGTTGATGCTCCATCTTGGTCACCTTCTGATTCCCCAACATCACAAATCCAATCTTTAACCAACATAATTCACTCTATATGATACCAAGAAATGGTTGAAGGCATTGATACTGCAAAGGCTATGGACCCTGACAATATTCCAGTAATAATACTGAAGACTTGGGAATTAGCCCTACCCAAGTTCTTCCTACATATAGCTGGTCATAAGTTTTGATGATGTCGTTGGAAGAGCCTTGGTGAATTCAGATTTCATTGGTGAATGCGGGTTTTTCATGTGTGATGGAGCAAAAATCGAGAAGCAAACTTGTTTTGCATGAACTAATGTTAAACGGTAAACTCCTGAGGCTAACAGCTAGCTATGGTTAGATGCTGGATTAATCTTGATTTTTGCATTGTAATGATGGATAGGCATTTTGTAAATATTTTGGACATACTGGTAGATGAGATGTTTGAAATGAAAGCTGGTGGTTAATGTCTGTCTGTGCATCAAATTCTATCCTAGTGAGACAGTTCCTGTAGAATAACTACGCAAAAGATTGGAATCTGCTAGATTGAATGTTCTGAAATGTCTTTAACGTTGAAACCGTTTTCTAGGGAGAGGTGTCCGATGCAGATGGATTGAATGTGGGTTAAAACCTTCATCTGATTCAATGGAAGCCATTTGATTAAAAGAAAGCTCTTGATGTTTTGTAGCCAGAGTCTCCTCTAAGCTGAGGGTTGGAGTTAGTGGAGCCTGCCCGAATGTGAATGATGGTGGGCCGAGCAGGGAGAACCCACATCTGATTGGAAAAACAAGCCCAAATTATATTGGGAGCAGGGAGGGTCTGATTGCAAGAATCAGATCTGCCAGCAGTAGGTAGGTGATGAGGCTCATTGATTGGCCTGTTGTATTCGACTGTGGATGAGCGAATTGTCCCTTGGTGACAGGTTCTTGGTAAATGCCAGCCTCTGCCCATAACTCTGACCTCCCCTGCCCTTCCATCTTCAGTAACTTCTTTCCCCACCCTAACTGTGCATTGTCCTGTCTCCTGGTACCCACTATTGATCCCCTCATTGGGCTGTCATCCCATTTGTGGCCGTAGTCACTTCATCTGATGGTGCTGCTAGCAGTGGAGGGCTGTAGGTTTCTGATTGGTCAGCAGCTCTACGCTGGAGGTTCAGGATAGCACCTCACTTGGCCCTTAAATGCGTGGGAGGACCCACTAACTGCATCGTGTGGAAGGTGAAGGGAGGAATATGGAAGGGGGTAATCCCACCAGATGGCCAAACGTCTGTAATGATTTTCTTCCAGACGTTTGCAGTGTACATGACTAGAACAGGACAGAATGGGAAGAGTCTTTCTCACAGAAGAATGAAGAAACAAGACTCTTTGGTCCAACTCATCAGTGCTGACCAGACATCCCAATTGGCAGCATTCAGCCCAACTTATCCATATACCCATCCTGATGCCTTTTAAATGTTGTAATTGTACCAGCCTCCACCACTTCCTTGGGCAGTTCGTTCCATACATGCAGCACCTTCTGTTTGAAAAAGTTACCCCTTAGGTCCTTATTTAAATCTTGGCCCCCTCACCTTAAACCTATGCTATCTAGTTTTGGACTCTCTTGCCCTTGGAAAAAGACCTTGTCTATTTGCCCTATCCATTTCTGTTTTAATTTCTGTCGTCATCAAGTGAAGGACTGGTCTTTAGTTGTATTGCTGCCGTTGACAAATAGTAAGACATGAGAATTTCACCATTCAGCTGCTAACATGAGGTGATGGCAGACCATCATTGTCCCTAGACCCAATTCTGGAGAATTAGTTCTTTATTATCATGCGGAGTGAAAAGGGTAGATTTGGAAAAAAAAATTTAGCAGCAATTAATCTTGGGCCCTGTCCGCCATGTTACTGGACCCGTATTCCCACAGAGTCGTAAACTACATTTAGAGATGTTATGTTTCTAGTCCATTTCTGAGTCATCCCTTCTCCTCCTCAACATCTGTTTCCTTTTCTGGGGATAGGTTCTACACCAATATCTACTACAAACCCACCTACTTCCACAGTTACCTTCACTAAACATTCTCATACCTTGCTTCCTGTAAAGACTCTATTCCATTCTCCTAGTTCTTCTGTCTCCATTGCACCTGTTCCGATGATGCCAACTTCAACAAGAAAGTGCCTGAAATATCCATTATCTTCCTCAATCGAGGAATCCCCACTACCGAGGTTGACAGGGCCCTCAGCTGTGTCCAACCCATCTCCTACATTTTGACCCTCACCACCACCTTCCCTCCCACGGCAGCGATAGAGTCCCCCTCATCCTCACCTACCATGCCACCAACGTCCATATCCAGAGGATCATTAGCTGCCATTTCTGCCACCTCTGGCGGATGTCACCACCAGACACACATTCCCCTCCCCTCCCTTGACAGCCTTCCACAGGTTGAAGGGTCTAGGCCCGAAACGTCAAGCTTTCCTGCTCCTATGATGCTGCTTGGCCTGCTGTGTTCATCCAGCTCTACACCTTGTTATCCCGGATTCTCCAGCATCTGCAGTACCTATTGTCTCTTCCACAGGGTCTGCTCCCTCTGGAACACCTTGGTTCATTTGTCCTCCACTCCCAAAACCGTTCCACAGACCTATGACACCTTCTGATGCAATCACCAATTTACTTCCTCCCTCCTCACTATCCAAGGCCCTGGACACACCTTTCAGGTGAAGCAGCAACTTGCCTGCACTTCACTTAAACAAGTTTACTGTATTCAGATGAAGGGTTTAGGCCCGAAACGTCAAGTTTTCCTGCTCCTATGATGCTGCTTGACCTGCTGTGTTCATCCAGCCCCATGCTTGTTATCTCGTATACTGTATTCACTGCTCACAATGTGGTCACCTGTCTATTGGGAAGATGAAACGCAGACTAGGCAGCTGGTTTACAGAATACATACAGTTTCTCTGCAAAAATGACCCTGAATTTCCAGTTGCCTGCCACTTCAACAGACCACCGTGTTCCCTGGTCAATGTCTGTGTCTCAGGCTGGGTGCATTGCTCCAACAGACCTCAGTGCAAGCTGGAAGGACAGCACCTCATCTTCCGTTTGGGAACCCTGCAGCCTTCTGGACTCAATATCGAGTTCAACAATTTTAGCTCCTTACAGTAACCCCCACACACCAGGCCCTGTCACCACATGGGTTGCTACCACAACCAACCCATTGCCAGCCACTAGTGGTCCCTATTAGCAGCTATTGATTCTCCCAGGCTGACCTCTACTCATCACCTTGTGTACCCAACTGTTTTTCTCTCTGTGGGCTCTATCTCTACCTATTGTTTCTTTCTTCCCTCTACCCCGCCCCCAGCAATATATACCAAACTTTCCCCAGCTGCAATCAGTTCTGAAGAAGGGTCACTGGACCTGAAACATTGACTTTGTTTTTCTCTACGCCGATGCTGCCAGACCTGCTGAGTTTCTGAAGCAATTTTTGTTTTTGTTCCTGATTTCCAGCATCCACAGTTCTTTGGGGTTTTTTTGCTTTGAGATGGTTTGTTACATTCCTAAGGAGGTGGGAATTTCAAAGAAGTGAGACCGATGTATAAGCATTTTAATAAATTGCGCAGAAGCCAATTCATTTAATATTGAATGATTTTCACAGCATTGGACTGATACTTGTTTTAATTGAGTTAGATGTTCCAGGCATAAAAGATATAGGATCTGCTAATCTGGAAGTCTAAGGGCCTGAAAAAACACCTAATTTGGAAGTCAGTCAATACAAATAATGCATTGTTTTTATCTGTCAGGGCTGTTCCAGTCTCCTGTTGATCCAGCAAAATCTTGTACCCGTGGAAGGAGATTTGTCTGAATAAATATTGTTACATGTTACTGAGACATCAAGCATACTACATGTATTACATTGTAAGGGAGATGTTTGAGCTGCACCCATAGAGCGGAGAGTGAGAGATCAGCAAGTGAGGAGCAGGGGCTCGAAGCTGTGTCTGATCCACATGCTCCCAAGGGTGCACAGCGTGGAGCTTGGAAAAAGCGTTGGATAAAGGGATGGGATGGTGTGATACGACAGAGATGAAAGAAGGGGCTCCGTATAGAAACATAGAAGATAGGAGTATGCCATTCAACCCTCTGAGCCTGCTCTGCCATTCAATACGATCATGTCTAATCATTCTACTTATGCAGGGTACATGTTATATCACAGGAAGAATAGAATGACATGGTGTGGGGATTTAAAGAACTACTGTTACAATTAAACCAAAAATTAAATTCTCTGCAAATATTTTGTGGGTCTCTGCTGATTTAAAAAGAGTATTTTGTAACGGGCTTAGGAACAGGAGTAAATTATTCATCCCCTTGAGCCTATTAGTCACTTAGTGAGACTATGGCTGATCTATGACCTAACTCTACCTGCGGTTGACCCATGTCCCTTAATACTGTTGCTTAACAAAAAGTTGTCTATCTCAATTAAAAGTAAACACTGATCTCTTATCACCTAGTCTCTGTGGAAGAGAGTTTAAGACCTCTACCACCCTTTGTGTGTACAGGTGCTTCCTAACATCTCTTCTAAATGGTCTGGTCCTAATTTTTAGAATATCCCTCCTAATTCTAGAAAGAATAAGATAATCTAATTTCTTAGATAACCGAAGAAAGATAATCCATTGAAATAACATCTTTATCAACCCTGTCTAATTCTGTTAATATCTTGAAGACTTCAATCAGATCACCCCTCAACCTTCTAAATTCTAGGGCAAAACCTTTAAGTTTAATTTTATGCAAACACATGGATTGCCTTTTAATATAGAAATTGATACTCGTATTATAAACTCAATGACAAACACCAGATGGGCAGATGAAGCGAGATATTTGTAGCAGTTTCCAGCCCTTTAAAGGCTTTTCAGAGAATTTGGAAACAGATCTCCGAAAACAGTTGTGAGAACAAGAAAGTGTGTCCATTATAGTATGCTTTTAAAACCTGACCCCTTTGGGCTTTACTGCAATTGTTGAAGGGTAACTAGCCTCTTCAGATTTCAAGCTGTAGTTTTGCTGCTACACAATATGGTAATATTGTCTTTTTGTTTTCTTCAGCAGAAACCTTTCATACGGTGTCCCTCACCTCCAGCCAGTTCAGACGAGAAATACTTCCAACCTTGCAGCAGGCATACTTGGACTCCTCGTCAAGGAATTACTTTCACTACAACCAAGTGACGTTAGTGAATAACGCAAAACTTCTAGATCAGGTAGTATTGTTTTCAAAGCCAACACGGAATCTAACAGAGATATTGCGATTTTGCCTTTACTTAATGTTGATACGTTTTATAATCATCCAGTATTTTCTTAGCTGTCGTTTTCTGTCTTGGTTTTGCTTGTGGTTGATTTGAAAGCAGAAATTGCTGAGAAATGCAGTAAGTCCGGCAGTGTCTGTGGAGAGAGAGTTAGTGTTTTGAGTCCCATATGACTGTTCATCAGAACATATAGTATAATTGACAGATTAAGAGGAATTTCTCTGAGGGTAGTGAATCTGTGGAATTCTTTACTGCAGAGGGCTATTGTGACTGGATTGTTAAGTATATTCAAGGCTGAAGTAGACAGATTTTTAATTAGGAAGAGAATCAAGGGCGATGGGGAAAAGGCAGAAAAGTGAAGTTGAGCATTATCAGATGAGCCACAATTTTGTTGAATAGCGGAGCAGACTTGATGGGCTCAATAGCCTCCTTCTGCTCCTATGTCTTTTGGCCTTATTGTTATAGTAGTATACTATAGTCATAACATTAAATTCATAGTTATCCTACAGTGTTAGAATATATATAGTTAACTTATAGTTGTCCTGCTTTTAAAATTGTCAGCTCAACACAAGGGAAACAGAGCAGGGATAGGCCTCTTGACCCTAAAATAAGTTGGCAGCTGATCATTTACTTCAACTTCACTTTTGCTTCAAGTTTGAATATTTTTAGATCTAGGTCTTGAATATATCAAAGACTGAGCAAGTTCATTGCTCCAAAGTGGAGAATTGCAAGTTTTGTAACCCTCTAAATGTAGAATTTCTCTCTTCCACTCCTCACTGCAGCCTCTTCCTCTGTCTCCCACTCTCTCTGCACCCTCTCTCTCTTTCCATTCCCCCCTTGCCTCTCTCTCTCTCTCTCTCTCTCTGTCTGTCTGTCTGTCTGTCTGTCTGTCTGTCTCTCTCTCTCTCTCTCAATCCCTCTGCAGCCACCCTCTGTCTTTCCCGTTTGCCCCAAAACCTCTCCCCTTCTGTATCACTCCCCCTGCAGCCTCTCCCCACTCCCATTCCTCTCTGGTTCCTCCCAATCACCCCCTATGTTTCCCATCACTCCCAGACTAAAAAGATGTTGGATCTGGTGCAGACATCACCTCCTCACCTCCACAATATGATATGCACTGATGATATCGCCACATGATTGGTGTATACACAGATGCTCGCCGTAGTCTGTCCTCTCGTGGCCACTTGACCCTACGAGATGCACCTATGCATGTGTGGCAGCCATATTGCAATCTGGATAATCACTGCATTATTGTCTGTCCTTAATTGCCCTTGAGAAGCTGGGGGCAAGCTGCCTGCTAAAACTTGGGTTGTAGGGTCAACTGTATAGCTGTTAGGAAGTTCCAAGATTTTGATCCTGTGATAGTGAAGGGATGACGATATCAGGATGGTAAAATAGGCGATTTTCCATTGCATCTGCTCCCTTGTCCTTCTAGGTGATGAAGTTTATGGATTTAGAATGTGATATCGAATGCAGTTTGATCATTTGCTGTAATACATCTTGTATATGGCAAACACTGATGCAGTTGTGCTGATGGTGGAGGGAGCGCGGGCTGCTTTGCCTAGGATGGTGTTAAATTTCTTGAATTGTTGGAGCTGCAGTAATACAGGCAAGTGGAGACTGTTCCATCTCATTCCTGATTTGTTCCTTGGCGGATGTTTTGCGGGGAGTCTGGAGATGAGTTATGTGATCTGGTATCAAATTGAACATTCTAACTTGCTTGTTTGGGTTTAGATTCAGAATGTCTCAATCAGCATTCTTTATTCTGGTTGGTTTACAAAATACACAGTTGTTCGCCCTGTTCACACGAGCTGCAGGATGCCGAGCTATTTTTGCATCTTTTAATGCTGTCTTTGTACGGGCAAGTTCAGTACAAGAACTAGCTTCGTTTGCTGATGATGGCGGAATCTGGCCCAAGACCTAATTAGCATGTGATTCTGCCTTCTGCTTCATGTGGCAGTGTTTTATGTTTGTCAAACCCAAATTGTTTTTTTGGAATTCTGTATTTGTTGCAGTACAATGCTTGTCGGTCGGATCTAGAGGCGAAAGGGTACAACCAAGAGGAACTTGCAGAGTCCTTTGCTTTCTTACTGTTCGAAACAGAAGATCAGGTAGGAATAGAAAGTGATATTGGGGAAAAAAGTGGAAATATTTTGAAGTTGTATTAGACAAAGGTATTTCTTATACTTTTGAAAATGTAGAGGGTTGGGAGGTTTGTTGTTGAAACAAACCACTATAGTAGTGTAACCAGTCTATGAAAAAATCAGTTGGCTTCATAAACCAGGACAACAAATTTTATCCAAACTGAGAACATTGTTGCTGTCTAACACATTTTTGAATATCTGATACAAACCATATTTCTAGATTTGCAAATGTATATTATTGGGATGGTCTGGGAAAGAGGGGGTGAAGGGGTTTTCTGAGCCAGGCCTTGGAAGAAGAACTGTGAAGTATTACAAGTAATGTCCCAGGGTTTGTCCAAACCTAATTACTATAACTGTTTTGATTTTGGTGTTTCTTTCTGTCAATGTGTCTCCATTCTTGTTTTATTGTTGCAGGCAAAAACTGTCTGTGAAGAAGGATTGAAGGTTGGGAGCAGTAACATTACAACTCTGGGAGATCCACTGAAGGGTAAATTTTCTTATATACGCATACATTAAGTGGATTACGGTGCCTGTTCTAATTCACAAAGTAAATATACTTGCTGCCTGTGAGTCAGTTGGCCTCCTTTAGATTATTTTAGTTATGTGAATTTGTTTAAAAAAAAGCACGTTATTCAGAAACCACGTTCAGCATCAGATTTGTAGTACAATTTGATACTTGCCTTTGGCTGGAGAGTTAGGATTTGCACAAGCACAATAGATTTGTTTAATTATTAAGCTTCTTCCAGAAACCTTACTGTTGCCGCTAACGCAATGTATCCTGCTGTGCAAATGTCTTAATAGATATCTCAGTTGGGTGTGTCAGCTTGTAAGTAAATCATTAATTTTGGTTTATTTAAAAGTCTTGCACACTGCTTTGTATTGTGCGTTCAATGGACATGTTGTTCAGAGTTCCCCATTTTTGAGCAGATGGAATGTTTAGTTACTGATCTTCTCTGTTGGATATCTCCAGGAAAAGTATCTGCAAATTGACATTGGGCACCTTTTCAGATTATTCCTACAGATATTGGAAACAAAGTATAAAGGTCTTAAGTTGGAGGCAACAGAAAATATGTTCCTTTGAGTTTTAGCTGCCTCTCCTTGGGTCTGTAGCATATGCTCTGCCAGATTGATGTGGTCTGCCTTTATGACTGGAAGCTCCTCCCTTTGAGATGAATGCACAGTAACTTCACTTCAGAAGTAACTTTCAAGTGAACCAGTGCAAATGTATCACATTTTCTTGAACAAAGTGCTAGGGAATGATATTACCAATTCAATAAAGTCATGTGTGCAGCTGGAGAACTGCTTGCAGAAGCTTATAGGTTGGTTAATTGGAGTTGTGGCCTTGCAGCCTTATCGCTGACTTGCAAGTGGGAGCAAGGAATTACACCTGTAGCATGGGTTAAATTTCTAAGTCATATTTGCATCCTTAACTGGGAAGACCAGCCCCATGCAGCCAATGGGGACTGAAAGGTCAGCTTTAGAATTTGATTTTCTCCCCACAGAAATGGAGAGAAAATGACTGGAGCTCCTGATGTGTGGATTTGCTGGGTGTGTAACTGTGAGAGTGGTCAGGAGAATTGTGAACCATACCAGCCATAGAGAGTATGGCTGAAACTATAGAAAGTCGTATTAGTTTTATATCCAGTAACTGGCTCCAACTTCATTATTTAGAAATAAGGTTCATTGTTTAATTCTCTTGTATCCCAGTCATGGCTGTGCATTGACCACTGGATTCAGTGAAAGAAATTGTCCTTTGGTTTCCCTCTGCTATATACCGTAACTGGTTTAAAATTTCATGAATTTGCTTGCTGTTTGGGTTGTTGGTCAACACCATGTTTTGTTTTCCAGTGGACAAGTTGTTGTCATTATTTCTAAACATTCTCTTGAGAGGAAGCTAGATATTTCAATCTCTTACTATCCCAGAGTTTTGAGTGGATTGTTGATCAAGTCAAACTTAATGTGGTGTCAGTTTTCGTTGAGATTATTAGCTAATGTCGAAGCTGTCTTCAGTGCTGTAAATACAGTGCATGTTTGAAAGAGTGTATTATTTGTGTTTTTTTTTAACATTTTTGTTTGTCATAAACTTTTCTGTAATCCTGATGATGGAAATGGATGCCGTAGGGTACACGATTGGGCACCCTGATCCCTTAATGACAAGTGACATGCAGTAACTTTCTGAGAAATCTTATTAGTGAGCCTATGAGAAATAGTGCAGAAAGTAGCCAACTTTGGGACAGAAGTAGTAAAACTGATCAAAATGCCTCTAATGAAATAATAGTCAAAAACAAGTCAAATATTTTCTATGAACAAATTGACAGGTTGGAAATAACCAGGTTGCCCATCAAACCACCCTCCAACACTCTTATAATGATAGGTGTATCATGACTAGACATATCACATCCCATTTTCCCCAACTGTGTAAACATGCAAAGGAAGTGGAAAAACCCTGGGCCAATAAATGGGGGAGGAAAACATTCCAGGAAAATACCTTTCTAACTCCCTCAGACCATTGAAACCAGACTTGGAGGCTGTGAAGACTGAGAGCTGGCTCTCTGTGAGCTCCTGAGCCCTGTCATTGAGCTCAAATGAAGATCTGGAACCTGCACTGTGTGGGGTAAAGTCACACTTTGGGAATTTTCTCCAGAATGGTGTCATGGTCCAATTAAAGATGGTGTATGGGCTGTCAAAGCCTGAGGGTCAATAAGAACGAAGCAGCAGGAAGTAATGGAAAGCTGAATAAGGTGGATCATGCGCCAAAATGTAGCCTCCCTCTCTCACCTCTTGAAATGTGAAATAATCATGGTTTGTGCTGCAGGACAGTTGCTGGGGAGTTGAGTGGACCCAGGGAACCAGTGGCCAACAGCATGAACTTTTTAAGGTTCTGTCCTGTTCCTGTAGGGGCTCAAAACCTGGCACGTGTGTCAGCTTTGAAGACACTAGCAAATGATGTGATGTGATCCCTACCCCAGTCGGGAGCTGACCCAGTTCCCTCTTGATGGTAAAGCAGAGAATCAGCACCCAGACCACCAGTAGCACTGGACAGCTGCAGCACACGGCATCTCACTTTGAAACCCTCAAAAGCCATAAATTGAAAACCAAACGCCAAAGAACTGTGGAGACCAAGGCTGAATGAAGAATGTGAAGGCAGAGTTCGAAGCAGTCTGTTTTGTTCCTTGAATTTTACTCCGTGCTGAGACATATCATGACATTTTAACAGCGAGGATGAAATTGAAGAGTTGTCAGAAGTGTCAGTGCAGACTGCAGAGGCTAAGGACTTTGGCTTTGTATGGGAGGTATGGAGTCAGTTTGGTGGTCAGAAATGCAAGGAACTCGTTCACATGATCCACCACTTGTCCAAGGCCCTGCCTGAATCCAAGCTGAAAGTTGTGTTGGTGATTCCCTGATTCATCTCTCCAGGAACCAACTAGCCTGGAATGTTTGGGAAGCAGGATTTTGAGCAGCTGGCCAATGTTGTGGATGGATTCAGCCTCATGACATACAACTGTTCGAATGCACAATGACCTGGCCCCCGATCCCCCAGCACATGTGTTCAGAAGTTGGACCTGGATGCAACCTGCAGAAATAACATTCTTTTGGGACTGGATTTCTGTGGGATGGGCTAATATATCCTTGGAGGAGCAGCAGAGCCCACTGTAGGACACAGAGACATTAAGGTTCTGAAAGACTACATGCAAAGCTGCAATGGGATGAGCAAATTACGGAGCATTACATCAATTATAAGAGGGACCAGAGAGGGAAACACGTGTTTTACCCAATGTTAAAAGAGTATGCCAAGCATGGTTGGAACTGGCAAAAGAGTTGGGCACAGGGATATGTATCTGGAAACTAGGCCAGGGGCTGGACTATTTCTACGACTTGCCATAAACAGGTCACTGAGGAAATGCCATTGGCTGCTTCATTTCTGAATAAACACCAGCTTTCAGGCATTTCAGAGGCGCCTAGTTGTCTGAGAAATGGAGAGTTTTCCAACATCCAGTCTGTCCATGTCCTAGCCTGGTTTAACATCTGATCTCCTTGGCCTCTGTATTACACAATGCTAATCTTGTAGGGAGCAATTTTAAAGTTTGAGGAACTCACCTGTGAGCTTTTGTGAAGGATTTTGAGTTTGAACATTTACTGAAGTTTTCAAGTATTTTCACTTTTTCTTCTTATCCAACAGGAGTTTATCTTTGTAAATATTCAGACTTCCTTCATCCCAAGCCGTGGTACCATGGAAAATGCGGCTTTATTGTAATTTTTAAAATAATTAAGGTAAGGTAAAAGAAAGCATTGTGATTGTATTTTAACTTGTTATGCTCATGTTGATCAAAAGGAGTTATCATTTTGAAGTTCTGTAGTCTGATCAAATTAAAACTTTTGCTTTTCTTTCATGTTGTACAAAATAAATCTCTCTGCTACTATGGGCAGCAGAGCTACACAACTCCTGTCATGTATTGGCGTGTTTTCAACTCTGAGTCGCTTTACAGTATTAAGCCCATCCAATATCATGCACAAAGCTGGAAAGTTTGGAAAATGATACTTTTGTTTCACCTGCTAGTATAATAGGATGAGTTTCTTTTCTGGCTCAGACTTCACCAGCTGTCTTTTATTTCTCTAACATTGCCCCTCAGTGAGATTGTGTGTTATATGTAACAGATGCTTCCTCGTTGGCTGCACCCTTCGGGATGTAAAGATCAAGATTGGTCATGTGAAAATAGTTCTTGCAATCATAACTGTAACATGAAACTGTCTTGCTTTATGATGTTCTGTGGATGCTTTTGTTGCAATCTGCGCAAGATCCATTGCCTCATTTCCTCAGTTATTCTTACAGTTTAAAGACAAACCTTTTCCTTTCCTGAATGCACTCAAACGTTTCAAGTATTGCTCACTGCATCCTGTGTTTATACTATGCAATGCTGTCATATTCAAGCACACCAACTTTCAAGTTGTTGTATGAATCAATGCAGGCTGGTTTAAGCAACAGTGCCTCTATTGTGTGTGACTGGTCAGACATTGGGCTGTATGGGGCAGTTGTAATATTAGCCTGACAGTGTGTCAGTTTTATGGTGCAAGTTATATTACAATTTAGCCTTTATGCTATAATAAACAACCATGTTCTAAATACAGAGTAATCTTAGTACTTGTTTGCTTGGTTGACTGGAGGCTAGAGTGAAGTTTGATGATATTCACTTGGCTGTGTTTCTTCAATCCCTTTGCACAGTAATAAATGATTGAATAATCATGTTGCTTCAGTTTGAAGGATTGTATTAAGTAACATTAAAAATTACCTTCTACTTTTCTTTCTACGTGTTCCTATTTGAGAATAATGCCAATTCTGTTTTGTTCATTTGACAGGGTAGAGTGAAGTCTATGATTGAAAATTACACAGTGGATTTGACTGAGCCATCTGCTGGTTACAACTGCCACATTTCCATAAACGGTGATACGGTTTCTTCCATAACAAGTCATTTTCAAGCTTTTGAGCTGACACAGGTGAAGTAACTTCTTTTGCATTTGTGCAATCTTAGTTTAACAGACATTACTCCCTCTCAAAAGTCACCTTTTGGTCGTTGCTCAGTTGAGAGTTTGTTTTTAGAAATTATTATTTTTTTCCTCTGTTCTTTCATGGGATGAAGGCATTGTTGCAAGCCCCCAACTTTCCTTGGACTGAATAGCTTGCCTGGCCATTTACAAGGGCAGTTAAGAGTCCACCACATTGCTATGGGTCTGGAGTCTCATGTCTGCCAGACTGGGTAAGCATGGCAGATTTTATTTCTTTAAGGATCTCCGAGAACTGGATGGGTTTTTACAATAATTGTTGATAATGTCACGTTTGCCATTTTTGAGACCAGTTTTATATTCTAGTTTTTACAAGTGGAATTTAAATTCCACGAGCGGTATTTGAACCCATGGTCCCCACGAAGTGAGTTGTAACCTCGGCACCTTTTTGGGACTATTCCAGATCAGGAGGAGTACTCGGACGATCATTCTTGCCTTAGGTTGAAAAAAACAGGCCTTGCAGATGTTTGAATGGGTCTGAAGAATTGATTTTACTCGGTTTGAAGGAAAGGAACCAGTTGAAGACATTATCGCCCTCCACAGAGAGCCTCTGTAGTTCACATCAGCCATTTGTAACCACCTGGATATTATAGAGGTCCAACCATGTTTCCTTAGCAATCCTCTATTTCACCTCTACTGAACAGCATACAGAGATAGGTTCTTGAGTTTAGATACAGAAGGCTAAACAAGACAATTTATCTTCTAAACTATATAAACATTTATTAACAAACTAGATGGTTTGATGAGAATGTCAATTGCAATGTTAAAGTTTCTCAGACAAGAACGAATAACCTTGTTTCTAATTAGGAAGCATAAGTCTCAATGGCCTGGATATTCCAATGGCCAGATAGTCATTGGAGCAGCACAGACTGGAGTTATGCAGCAGGAATCCTAGACACACCGTTAGAATTGCCGCAGAAGTTGAAGATGGATATCCCCTGCATCTGGAACCCTTTGAAAAGAAAACTCTTCACATTGTCCCCACCACCACCATCGTAGCCCCATACTCCCAGAAATTGAATCCTGCTGGCCTCAGAATCAACACCATTTCCCCTCCACATCCTCCACGACTTATTCTGAGTGCTCTAACCCTCTCCTGGCACCCAACCCACTTGGCACCTACACCCTTAACCAACAGCCACCCTAACCCCATACTTTCCTTACACAGGAACTGTCAAAGTGTCGGATTGCACTGCTGGATATTTAAATCTCCGAACTCGGTGCACTGATTACTGCAAAGAGGTTTGTGGTTTGACGTCCCACAACTATTTTACACGAAAGGAGAACTGTGTTGATTTCAGCTACATTCTGCATTTCTGAAGGAGCTAGGTTCAGAATTCTCCACTGAAAATGTGGAGATTCATACTAATGTATTGCAAAAATGAGTGGAGTGGCGACCCAACTGTGAATATCTGGGATACTCAACCCCAGAACAGTTTCTTGCGACCATACTTGGGGTCCCAATCCCAGAATTGGGAAGACCTGATGTAGCTACGAATGTTTTCTTAGTTACTACAGTCTCACCATGCACAAACTGAGGGTAATCCTACATCACCTGTCAACTAAATTCAGGAAACTGAGTCCCACATTTTCAGAGACAATTGTGCAGCAAGGAAATAACTACCATCTAGTGTTGCACCATGGCTCAATGGTTAGCATTGCTGCCTCACAGTGCCAGGGACCATGGTTCAATTCCACCCTTTGGTGACCCTCTGTGTGGACATCCTCCCTGTGTCTGTGTAGGTTTCCTCCCACAGTCCAAAGATGCGCAGGCTAGTGGATTGGCCATGGGAAATTCAGGGTTAGGAAAGGGAGGTAAGTCTGGGTGGGATGCTGGTTGGAGGGTCAATGTGGCCTTGATGGGCTGAATGGCCTGCTTCCACACTAGGGATTCTATGATCTGCATCTCTCTATATACTTATTAGCTCAACAGGTATGACTGGCGTGTATGTTCTTATGTTTCCTACTGGTTCAGCTTTTTTAATGGAATAAATATTGGAATCACACAATGGATTTTGAGATTTCTTGGATTTACTCTCTGGTCAAGGTCCTGCTAGTGTAGCAATGATAGTTTCCCCCCTTAGTCGGTATAGAGGTATTTTGCTAAACTCTGAGCCATTCTACTTGGGAATATAAATAATTAGTGCTTTAAATATTGGTGGATAGCTTGTATACCTCTCTGTTACAATATTGCGAGTTGCATGGCATAAATGGCCATGGGGAGCTCTGACTGAGTTATACTAGCTGCCCCTCCCACTCTAAAATACAGGCCTCCACATTCCAACTCTCACATATCTCCCTGAGGGTTTGCAGTCATTCTCCAGTCTCAGATGGAGTCACATTGGGAAGACGTTTCCATGATTTCCCAAGGCAAGTGCCTATTTTTCAGAACACTACCTTGTGTTAGAAGATGCAAAACAGTGTGATACTGGATAATCAGAAAAAAAACCAGAAATTGCTGGAAAAGCCCAGCAGAACTGGCAGCATCTGTGGTGAGATATCAGAATTGATGTTTCAGGTCCAGTCCTGAGGAAGGATCACCGGACATACAGATATACTTAGCCTTGTGCTTCATTGCTAGCAATGCCAAAATTCACTGTCCAGTGAAACCTTACGGATCCTCCTTTGCACACTATGTCAACAAAGCTGCAAAATCCAGATTAGAGCTAGTCACACATTTACATGGTGGTAGCGCTCAGAGGATAAGAACACTAAAAATGTAAAAAACAAGGCCATGCAGATTAAAGACAAATTCACCACAGGTAGGATAACCGAGAGATCAACCTTCTGACAGCAAGAGATAGATTTTACTGAGGATGGGTTCCTCCTTCACCGCAGACACTAAGGTCGGTTCAGCCCTCACCTGAAACCTCTTCCTGAATCTTAGAGTTGACATTTTCTCCATGCCCCTGAACCCCTCTCATCTGACTTGGTTGTATTTTAGTTTTCCCTAACTTGTGATCAGTATTTATGTTTTGTTCCTGCAGAGGCTTTGCAGTTATTTTGATGTATTTGTTCTGCTGTTGACCAGTTTGATTTCTCTTTATTCCAGTACTATGTGTATGAGTTTGGACAGTGTGGTGTTCTCCAGTGCCCTCGACAGATTTATCCTTACACTATTGTAGCATTTCAATACTCTGACGACAAATGTGTGATGGCAGAGTCAGCAAAGATTGAGCTGTAAGTTGTGTGTATGACCCTTCAACATCATGCTGTTTTTCTGTTTTACCATGTACTGATGATTGTTAAAACTTATCTGATGGCATCTAATTGTTTCTTTCTCACTTTTCTCTTGCACAGTTTCGTTCCTGAAATTCAAGGTAAACTCAACTTGGCGATAAGATTTGACGGGTTTCTTCATTTTGGAAGTGCAGTACATAAAAACAAAATATTTCAGTTATATAATTTTAATTAGTAGGGAAATCAAGGACTCGTGGGGAGAAAGCTAGGAAACTGGAGTTGAGGATCAGATCAGCCATGGTCTAATTGAATAACAGAGCAGACTGGCATACTCAGCCCCCGCAACTTATAAAGTCATCAAGTCATAGAGTTATACAGCACGGAAACAGGCTGTTCTGTCCAACTCATCCATGCTGACCAGATATCCTAAACTGATCTAGTCTCATTGGCCAGCATTTGGCGCATATCACTCTAAATCCCCCCTATTCGTGTACCTAACAAGATGCCTTTTAAATGCTGTAATTGTCCCTGCCTCCACCACTTCCTATGGTTGCTCGTTAGAATGTACCACATGGTCAGCACATTTTATGATTTTTACTTTTAATTCTAATATCTGTGATCTGACACAAGGAAGCCTGTGCATGACATCGATTGGCTCAAGAATAAGTGGATTTTTAAATTTTGTAACATTGTGTATATTTTTGTTTCAATGACCCATTAAACATCAAGGAGTGATGGGAGAGAAAGATCAACAGCTGACTTTGTCTGTTCCTTCTAATTCAGAATGGCATATTGTAGGCAGACTGAAGGGATTGGGAGTGGCAAACTGGTTTTAAAAAATAGTTCCAAGGGAGGAAACTGAGTAGGAGTTAGAGGGAGTTTTCCTGAGCAGGTGGCAGTGTCTGTGGCATTCTGGCTCAGAACTGCCCCAGCTCCCGTACGTCAGTTATTGAGAGATCTGACAAAAAGCAGTGACACTGAAATTTGTAGAAAAACAATAGTAAAATAAGAGATGCAGTAATTCTGAGGAACAAAAAAAGCAGCAAGAGGACATGGGGGTGGCAATCGAAAAAGAGGCCAATTGAATTCAGTACATCTGAATGTGAGGTAGCACCTTGATGGTTATACAAATCAAAAGTAAATTGTTCTAGGTTGAAAGAGCGGGGTTTGGGAGAGATGTGAAAATGGATGTGAGAATTCACCTCGACAAATGGAAAGACTTTTTTTTGGGGAAAAAATTCTGACAGTGAATTAGAGTTTTTTTTTGTTGATTTTGATAAATATGTTTCAAATGGTGAAGAGATAGCTCATACACTCATAAGATGTAGGGGGCAGAATTAGGCCATTCGGCCCATTGAATTCAGCTCCACCATTCGATAATGGCTGATATGCTCCTCACCCCCATTTTCCTGCCTTGTCCCCATAACTCTTCAACCTATTACCAATTTTAAAAATCTGTCTTAACTCCTCCTTAAATTTACTTACTGTCCCAGCATCCACTGCACTGTGGGGTAATGAGTTCCAAAGATTCACAACCCTTTGGGAGAAATAGTTTCTCTTCAATTCTGTTTTACATTTTTGCTACCTGTTATCCTAAGACTATGAACCCTTGCCCTAGAACACCCCACAAGAAGAAACATCTGCTCCACATCTATTTTATCTACACTTTTTATCATCTTGAATACCTCAATTTGATATCCCCTCATTCTTCTAAATTCCAGAGAGTATGGGCCTAAACTGTTCAATCTCTCTTCGTATTACAAGCCCCTCATCTTTGGGATCAGCCGAGTGAACCTCTTCTGAAATGCCTCCAATGCCACGACATCCTTCCTCAAATAAGGGGACAATACTCCAGGTGTGGTCTCACCAATGCCTTGTACAGTTGCAACAATACTTCCTTACCTTTATATTCTATTCCTTTAGCTGTAAAAGCCAACATTGCATTCGCTTTTTTTATTAACTGCTGCACCTGCATTCTAGTTTTCTGTGACTCATGAACAAGTACACCCAGATCCCTCAGCACCAGAGCACCCCGAGTCTCTCCCCATTCAGATAATAGGTCACATTCCCATTTTTCTGACCAAAATGCATGACCTCACACTTATCCACGTTAAACTCCATCTGCCACATTTTGGCTCACTCTCCTATCTATATCCATTTGTTAGGTTCTTATTTCCTCATTGCAGTTTACTGTTCCACCTATTTTAGTGTCATCCGCAAATTTGGCTACAGAGTCTTTAATCCCTGCATCCAAGTTGTTAATGTAGATTGTAAAATAGCTGGCGTCCAAGGATCAAACCTTGTGGCACCCATGAGTTCCTTCTTGCCATCCAGAGAAAAACCCATTTATCTCAACTCCGTCTTCTGTCCATCAGCCAGTCACCTATTCAAGCCAATAAATTACCCCAATCCCGTATGATCCAGCCTTGTGAATTAAGTTTTTGTGCGGCGCCTTATTAAATGAGATAAGAGAGCATCTTCTGTGGTTGATGGGCCTAAATGCAAGAGTAATTCTTTATCTTTAAGATTTAATGGAAGAAATTTAGAACAGAGAATAGGGGACATATTTTACAATAAAGGTTTGCCTATTAAGGAAATCAGAGGAATTTCTTGTCTCAGAGTTGTTAATCTTTGGAATTCTCTATTCTAGGGACCTGTGGAGGGTGGGTCATCGAATATATTCAAGGCTGAAAAAGACAGATGTTTGAACTATAGGGAAGTCTAGGGTTATGGGCAACAGGCAGGAAAGTTGAACTGAGACCATGATCAGGTCAGCCTCAATCTCATTGTCAACTTGAGAGGGCTGAATAGTCTGCTCCTGCTCTGATCTTTCATGTTTTTATGTGGAAATATTTTATAGAGAGGGCTGTGGAACATGGTCAAATGTTGATAATTGAAGCAGAGTTCTTAACTATTTTAAAGAATAGGCCAGACAGGTTAAAGGAAAAACAGGGATAATGACACAGTGGGAGCAAGGTATGCACACAGAATTTAAGTATTTCTTATGTATGATGTAAAACCAGCATGGATGGACTCGTTGGACCAAAAGCCTGTTCCCGCATTATACTTTCAATGTAATCTTCTCATTTGTTTTTAAATATTCCTAAATATTCTAAGTACTGAATATCTACTCTGCTGTGTTATATACTTAATTTTAATTGTTTCAATTTTTGAAATTCTAAAACTAAAAGCATTTGAATTATTGGCCTAGACTGAATATCCTTTCCCTGTGTTTTTGTTTCCACCATTCTTTTGGCTATCTGGACTATTCAAGGAGTGTGATACATGAGTGGTTGACCTGTTTATATGAAGCTCTGTTTTACAAGACTCCTTTTTGGTTTTAACCTTAACACTTTATATTTTGGCAGTAGAGTACTATCCTTGGAAAGGACAACTTACCAACAGAGGCAAAGCGATCAGTGTAGCTCTGAAATCAAATGGCAGTCCGTTGTTGCCGGTCGTTTTGTAAGTCTGCCATTTTAATCCTTTGTCAATCCCTCCCTAAGTCTCTGCCCCCACTCTCCTCCAGGACAGTTCTCAAAACATTCCTCTGCCTTAGTGTCATCTTACATGGTTTCTGCATTAATTTTGATAGTATTCCCATGAAGTACTTCTGGGGTTCTACCATGTTATAAACACTACATAAATGCATGTTGTTGTATTTGTCTATCTATTATGATTAAATGTACAATATAATGATGGGGAGCAAACTTGGGTTTGTTTTTAATGGGCACATTGCTATCAGGATTCATACTGGATACACGAACCGGTTCTAATCGCCTTATACTAAATAAAAACCTTTGGCCATGAGGGACGGGCAAATTTATCTCCTGGCCCTGCCGAGCCGCTGTGTAAATAGTTGTCTAGGAATACTGTATTAATAAACTTCTGCTTATAGGGCACCTCCAGAAGTCTTTTATTTTTGTCCCTGGTGTGTTGTGTACTTTTCCCCTATTTCCCCTTCTTCAAAAATAAATGGTTTTGAGATGTGGACGTTGCTGACAGGGAAAGTGCTCATTGCCAATCCCTAATTGCCCTCGAGGTGGTGATCCCATTGCTTGATCTGCTGCAGACCATGTTATGTCAGCACATCTGCAGTGTTTTATTTTCTGTAGCAGTTTGATATAACTGAGTGACCTACTAGGCCATTCTTAAAATATTCCTTCATAGGAGGTGGGCGTCGCTGGCAAGGCCAGCATTTGTTGCCCGTCCATAATTGCTCTTGAACTGACTGGTTTGTGACATCACTTGGGAGGGCGTTTAAGAGTCACCTGCATTACAATGGGTTTGGAGTCACATGTAGGCCAGACAAGGTTCCTTCCCTAATAGGTATTTGTGCACTAGATAGCTGTTTACAACAATTGATTATAGTTTAAGTTTCATGGTCACTATGACTGAGACTAGCTTTATATTCCAGATTCATTAATTGAATTTAAATTCCATTGATTGCTGTTTTAGGATTTGAACCCATTGTCACAAAGTCTTAGCTTGGGTTTCAGTATAATGATGTTGTGACCATTACACTGTTTCCACTTTCAGTGAGTGGCTATAGATTTGGAATCACATGCAGACCAGACCAGGACACAAGACTTCCTCTCCTGATAGACATTACTGAACCAGATGGGTTTTTCATGACAAAATCTGGAATAAAAAGCTAGTCTCTCATCATTAGTTGAATTTAACTTCCCCAGCTGTCATGGTGGGATATGTTCACCAAAGCATTAGCTCTGGTCTCTGGATTTCCAGATTGTATAACATTTCTAGTCTATATTGATATTGATAGTGTATTGTAAAAGTACTGGTCTACAGTAACATTATCAGTCTATAATAATGTTAACAGTATATGGTAACATTACCAGACTATAGTAATGTCAGCAGTCCATAATAACATTACTGGACTATTATAACATTACTGATCCTTAATAACATTAACCATGTATAGTAACATTACAAGTCTGCACTAATACTAACAGTGTATAGTAACATTACTGGTCTACACTAACATTACCGGTCTACACTGACATTGCCAGTCTACAGTAAAATTACCAATCAATAGAAATATTTGCAGTCTACAGTAAAATTACCAAGATGCTACTTTCTCCTTGGAACTTTTTTAACCCTTCCAAGTAGCTAAATTCCCAGGTGGAATTTCACTTTCTTGCATTTGCTTCCCAAACAATGTTCGGCTGAAGCGCTGTTTGGTTATTATGGGGTAGCTTCCTAACTGGGGAGAAAGCAGGAAATTAGTCAAGTCCCGTGTTGAGCTGGTTGACATTTCAGATGAACAATGAACAATGCTGTAAAAATGTTTGAATTGCAATTCAGCATTAGTTTCTGCACTGCGGCTGTGCTAATCATGCAGCTGTGCTGAATGTGGAAGTATAAGAAAGCAGGATGTCAGGAGAAGGTTGTAAAAGGAATTGTTGTTTCCAATGTGACCACCACGACTGTTTCTAGCAATTCCCCTAAACTCTGACTTGGTGCTTAATTGCTACTGTTCTGTCTGATATTCATTAGATCATTAAATAGATCATTCTTAGATCATTCTTAAAATATGTTTTGCTGTTTGTAGGCATTGCTGGCTTGCCCAGCATTTATTGCCCATCCCTTACTAACCTTGGGAACATAGTGGTGAATGGTCTCCTTGAACCGCTGCAGTCCTTGCTGTGGGCACCCCCCGTAATGTTAGGGCAGAGGTTCCAGGATTTTGACTGAGTGGCAGTGAAGGGCCAGTCCATATGCCAGGATGGTGTGTGGTTTGCAGAAGAGCTTGCAGGTGGTAATGTTTAAATGCATCTGCTGCCCTTGTTATAAAAGCATTGAATTTTACAGTACAGGAGGAGGCCATTTGACCCACTGTGTCTGTATCAATTCCCAGAACAGCTACCTATCTAGTCCCACTTTCCTTTTCTATCTCCATTGCTCTCTAAATTCATCCCATTCAAATATGTATCCATCAGCAGTCTATAGTAACATTACCAGACTATTATAACATTTACCAGTCTTTAATAATTGAGATAGCAAGAACTGCAGATGCTGGAGTCAGAGATGACAAGGTGTGGAGCTGGAGAAACACAGCAGGCCAGGCAGCATCAGAGGAACAGGAAAGTTGACATCTTGGGTCGGGACCCTTCTTCAGAAATTTCTGAAGATTTCTGAGGAAGGGTCCTGACCCGAAATGTCAGCTTTCCTGTTCCTCTGATGCTGCCTGGCCTGCTGTGTTTCTCCAGCTCCACACTTTTTGTTACAATCTATAGCAATGTTATTTGAAACCTCCTATGGAATCAGCCTCTACCACTCTCCCTGGCAGCACATTTCCAAATCCTAACAACTCTGAGTAAAGAAGTTTCTCCTCATCTCACTCTCTTGTTGGCAATCTTGAAATTGTGATCCCTAGTTACTGACAACTAGTCGAAACAGAAGATCCTTCTTTACCCTGTCAAAATTATTCATAATTTTCTCCGCTTCAAGGAGAATAGCCCAATTTCTCTAATTTCTTCCTGTGTCTAAAACCACTCATTCCTGGTATCATTCTGGTGGATCTCCTTTGCACTCTCTCCAGGGCTCCTTTCTTAAATAATGGAACACAACACTGAAGTAACATCACTGCTTTTCTATTCTATGTCTCTGTTTATAAACCCAAGGACCCTATAAGCCTTATTAATAACCATTTCAACTTGCCTGGCCACCTTCAGAGAATCATGTATGTGAACCCTGAGGTCCCTCTGCTCTTGTACTCGCCTCAAAATTAAACCATTGAGCCTGTATTGTCTCTCCATGTTTCTTCTACCAAAATGCATTATCTCATATTTCTCCGCATTAAAATTCATTTGCCAGGTGTCTGCCCATTTTGGCCAACTTGTTAAATGTCCCTCTGAAGTCGTTCAGCATCATCTTTACAATTCACGGTTCTCCTGAGCTTAGTACTATCTGCAAAATTAGAGATTTTTCTCTCAACACCCATCTCCTAATTGTTTATATAAATCAGAAGAAGCAAGGCTCCCAAAGCTGATCCACTTTCAACTCCTCTGCAGTCTGAGAAATGCCATTCTATGCCTACCCTTTGTTTCTTATTACTTTAGCCAACTTCTAATCTATGCTGCCTAGGACCAATCAATCCTAAACTTTTCTAGGCTGCCACATGGCACCCTATCAAATGTTTAATAAAGTCCAAATATACAAAATTCATAGCACTACCCTCATCTACTGCCTGTGTCACCTCATCAAAAAACTCAATTAAATTTGTCAGACATGATCTGCCCTTGACGAAGACTTGTTGACTGTCTAGTATTAATGTATTTTTCTCTAAGTGCATCTTATCCTGTATTATGGCCTCATTCAGTTTTCCCACAACTGATGTCAAGCTGACAGGTCTATAGTTTCCCTTTCTGTTCTAAGGGTCACTGGACCTGAAACATTAACTCTGCTTTCTCTTCACAGCTGCCAGATCTGCTGAGATTTTCCAGCAATTTCATGATTTTGTTTCAGATTTCCAGCATCCGCAGTTCTTGCAGTCTTTTTTTCTGTAGTTTCCTGTGTTATCCTTTGCTCCTTTTTTAAACAACGGCATCACGTTTGCAATCCTCTAATCCCCTAGGACTTGATCGTAGAGATCATGGGTACGGAAGGTGCTGTTGAAGGAGATGGATGATCCTGAGCCCGGCATGTAGTTACTCAAATAATTGCACAAAGGCCAGGATCCTATCACCAAGTCACCTTTTAGTTACACGTGCACAGTATATGGACTCTGACCATCTAGCTCAGAGCCAGTCCCTAGAGTGAGGAGAGTCTGTGAATCTTCTGTTTATATCTGTCAGCCAAACTGGCTCAGGTTAACAACCTCAATCAAGGATGTCATAGTCAGAGATCCACCTGGCCCTTGTTCCAATGACAACAGTTACAAAGAGAGATAACTGCATTGGTAGTGACCCTGTTGCCATATGAATTGACGTTCTTCCTATCTCACTTTGGAAGAGGTTTGGAGCTTTCGCACTGAGTTCTGTAGGTATTGAACATGCAAAATGCTGCAAGAATATCAGTATTGCTGGGACCAATGCTAGCTCAGTCCCTGTATGTGTATAGTCTCAGCTATCAAACTCACAGCCTCCTGACACTATGCCACAATCTGGAGGATTAAAAAATTAGTGTGCAAAAAGTTATTCTGATTAATGATAGTAATAGGACACAATGAAGAGTTAATTGAAATTTACAGACATCTTTGGCACATAGATGTGCATGTGGATTTTTTTTCTACATACATCTTTTGATTCTGTTTTTTTTGAAAGTGTCCATTTCTGAAAGGATATTTAAATATGTTATGAGGCTTGAGCACTGAAATTAAGGCTGATATTCGAGCGCTGTACTTCGCTGTCAGAGGTGCCCTTGTTTGGTTGAGACAATTAAACAAGGATCCTGTTCCGTCTTGTGTGGACATAAAAGATCCCATGGTGATACGGTATCTCCAGTCAACATAACTGAAAGAGATTATGGTTGTTATCACATTATTTGTTGTCTTGCTGCAATTGCACAGGACATAAGCCAGACTACACCTATGTAAACTGCAGTGTAGAAGTCTATGGCGGGAGGACTCATAACCTATAGAATTCTAATAGGACTAGACATCGTGTACTCAGGAAGGGTGTTCTGGATGACCAAGGAGTACAGAACCAGGTATCACAGTCTAAGCATATGGGCTAAGCCGTTTTGGACTGAGATCAGGAGAAATTGCTTCACCCAGAGTGTGGTGAGCCTGTGGAATTTTGTGCTACAGAATGCATTTGAGGCCAAAACATTGAATGTTTTTAAAGAGGAGTTAGATACCATTCTTCAGACTAAAGGGATCAAAGAGTATGGGGAGGAGGTGGGAACAGGGTACTGAGTGGAATGATCAGCCATGATCATATTGAATGGCAGAGCAGGTACAAAGCGCTGAATAGCCTACTGCTCCTGTTTTCTATGTTTCTGTACTTCTTAAGGAAGTTTGCTATATGCAAATTGGAAACCTCATTTCCTGCAGTTTGACAAGTTTTTCATTTGATATAAAGCTCTTTGAGATGTCTGGTGATTGTGAAAAATGCTAAATAAATGCAAGATAACAAGGCGTGGGGCTGGATGAACACAGCAGGCCAAGCAGCATCATAG
>JAHRHZ010000046.1:10943580-10967952 GCA_024137785.1 Ginglymostoma cirratum
CAGGGATAGCATTGCACTCTGGTTACATTTCGGTTCTTTCGTGCTAACAATTAATTCAGAACATTGTCTCTCATGAACTTGGGAGACATATGAAAGAAGGAACAGTTACAAACATACATGCAAAATCATCAATTTATTCATCATGTATGGCCTAGTCGCCAATACTAACAAGGGCTGCTCTCTCATTAGAGAGAAGCAGTGGGTGGTGGTTTAACCTGAGGATCACCACACCTCGAGGCAAGGGTGACAAGCAGAGTTCTTCGTGGTAACCTCAGCAACGGTAAGAACCGCATACTATTGGCACTACTCACCTGCCACCCAGCTAACTGACCCGGTTATCGCTTAAATTAATCATGATACAACTCACAAAAAAACGTTCAGGGAGATATTGAGAGTGAATGTCCTCCTCACTCAAAAATATAAAATCTGATATGAGAGTCATAGTGTCATATTCTATTAATATCACCTGCTTTTCCTTTTTTGTTTTTTTTTCTCAGTGTTTAGAATCAGAATGCAGACAGTGTGTCTCTGTAGGGGTCAGAAATCTTGAAGCCATCTTCACCTGTTTGCCAAGGAGAACAACTTATCTATTTATATAGCACCTTTAATATAATGAGGTGTTCCAGAGACCACAAAATCTGACATTAAGCCTCACTGAGAGATGGTGGGGCAGGAAACCAAAAGCTTGCTCCAGGAATTGAGTTTTAAAGAATATCTTAAAGGAGGAAAGAGAGAATAAGTTAGGCAGAGAGGCTGTAATGGTCCGGGCAGCTGAAGCCACGACCCTCAGAAGATAGATTCAATAAAATTGGGGAAGTTCAAGATCAGAATTGGAGGAGCACAGAATGGATTTGGGACTAAAGATGATTACAGAGGTTGGGGATGGATGAGGCCATGGAGGGTATTTGAAAACAAAGATGAGAACTTTAAGATGAAGGCAATGCTTCCTTAGGAACCAGTGTATATCGGTGAGTACACTGGTGATGGGAAAATGATATTTGGTGTGAGTTTGGACATGGGCAGCAAAGGTGTGGATGACCATATTTAGAACCTGTAAGGCTGATGAATCATGTCTGAAGCATGGATGAGGGTTTTGCAGTGGATGAACTGAGGCAGGGACATAGTCAGATAATGTTACAGAGAGGTCGCTAGATAGTCTGGTTTTTGGTTATAAACACTGTCATAGAATCCCTGCAGTGTGAGGGCAGGCCGTTCGGCCCATTCAGTCACACCGACCCTCCAAAGACCATTCCACCCAAACCCACTTCCTTGCATTTCCCATGGTTGTTCCACTTAGCCTGCGATTTAGCATTAGTCCACCTAACCTGCACATCTTTGGATTGTGGGAGGAATCTAGAACACCCAGAGGAAACCCACGCAGACACGGGGAGAATGTGTAAACTCCACACAGACAGTCACCCAAGGGTGGAATTGAACTCGGGGGCCCCTGGCGCTGAGAGGCAGCAGTGCTAACCACAGCCACCGTGCTACCCCTCAGGATTCAGGATCAAGTATGAGTCATATTTTGTTCAGCTTTGGACAGTTACCAAGACAGAATGATGGCGGGAGGTAAGGTGAACTCTTTTTCCTATCAATCCACTATTAGCCACTTGTCTGTCTGTCTGTCTAAATTGGCAACGCTGTTCCAGAGCTTGGCTTCAGAAAATACTCCGATGTGTGCATCTTATAAAACTTTGGTAGTCTGCTTCTAAAATAGGGACAGGAGGGAGATCATTTTCACTCTTAAAGCCTGTTCTGTCATTTTGTGAGATTGTGGGGGGTCTGTACCCTGACACACAATTCTTGTCTTTGTCGTATCCCTTAATTCCTTTAATTAACAAAAAATCTAGCAATCTCAGATTTAACTTTTACAATTGATTTGGGATTTTTTTAATATACTCATGGGGCTTGGGTTGGCTGGGCCAGCATTTATTGCCTGTCCCTAGTGAGAAGGTGGTGGTGAGCTGCCTTTTTGAACCACTGCAGCCAGTGTGCTGAAGGTAGACCCACAGACCCAGGATGAATTGCCATCTGTGGAAAGGTTTCATACCTCTGGCGTACTTTATGTGTTGAAGTCTTTTATAATTTAACTTCTGGTTCTATTTTTAGACTATGTCCCCAAGTCCTAGATTTTCCAACCATTGGAAATGGTCTCTCTCCATCCATCCTATAGAGTTATACAGTGTGGAAGCAGGTCATTTGGCTCATCAAGCCCACACTGAGCATTCGAAGTGCATGTCATCCACCCCCACCCCCTTACCCTGTCCCTGTACCCCTGCATTTCCCATGGTTAATCCACTGACGTGCACATTCCTGGACACTGGACAGTTTCACATGGCCAATCCACCTAACCTGCACACCTTTGGACTGAGATCAATCCCATTTAATATTTTGAGTATTTTGATCAAATCACATCCTAATCTTCTCAAAGCAAGGAATTACAACCTGGGTTTTGTCATTGCTTCTTGCAATGTAACACTTAGAGCCTAGGTATCTTCCAGTAAATCTACATTGAACTCTGTCTGAAGCCAGCATATCTGGCCTGGGGTGCAGTGCTCAGTGCTGCTCACAATCCTCCAGGTAATTTTATTGTCCTTTATTCATTTGGGGAGTGTGAGCATTGCTGGCTAGGTCAGCATTTATTGCCCGCCCCCTACTTGACCAGAGGGCAGGTAAGAGTCAATCACGTTGTTGTGGGTCTGGAGTCACATGTAGACAGTTGCCTTCCCTAAAACCAGGTGGGTTTTCCCTGTGACAATCAATAAAGGATTCAGGGTCATTATACTCTTAATTCCAGATTTTCTTTTATTGAATTCAATTTCTACCATCTGCCATGGTAGGATTCAAACCTGGGTCCCCAGAACATTATCTGGGTCTCTGGATTAACGTTCAGCCACAATACCACTAAGCCATCGCCGCTCCATTGTCTCGGTTGGACTTTAGGGACTAATGTCCTTTAAGGTGGGAAGTCTGCTGTCCTTACCTGTTCTGATCTGCGTGGAATTTCAGACCCACAGTAATGTAGTTGACTCTAAAATGGCCTCACAAGTCACTCAGTTAAAAAGGGCAGTTGGGGATGGGCGACAAGTGCCTAGCAGACAATGCCCACTTCCCATGAAAGAATAAAGAAAACGAAACCATCCCTAGTTTTCTCCATGACTTAAGTGTCCAATAAAGAAGACTCTATACCCAGATTCCTGAGAGGCAATGAATCACTGCGTAGAGATCATTTCAAAGTGACAGGCCACTTTCGAGCAGGGCACTGTCAAACATAGACTGTGCATGGTGATGGACCCAAATGTTCCAGACAGTTACCTGAACAGGAAAGAAAAGTGAGGTCTTTCCTGCTTCCTCTTGCATGATACTGTTGCATAGCTATACGTACGGTTACCCACTTAACCTATTGCAACTGACTTTTCGTAAACCTGTCAGTTTGTGTTACAGGAGTAAACACGCAGCAGGTTTCGCGGTACGGCGTCTGCACCTGGAACATTGTAGGAAACGTCTCTGATAATGAGCCTGCCTCCCTGCAGCCGCTATCCTTGTGTGCTGGTTTATGTTTGTTACAAGAGAAGAAAACGCCAGAGGTGGAAAGGCAGGCATCACAGGAGGGTGTCGATAACAAAGTGGGGCAAACGGACGCACTAAATATTCTCGCTGACCTTGCGATTAATTCTGCTATCGCGACAGTACCGACATCTCAGCAGCACTGCACTTTGACTATGCATCAGGCATCTGTTACTTGTGCCACCAATGAGAACACGTCAGTTGGGAGCAGTGAGCAATTAAATCATTGCTCCAATTTGCTTGACAACCACAGTGATCGTTTACCGAATACAGAGTTAAAGGTACAGAGCATCATGTCGATGGCAGCAGAAAGCCACCAAGAAAGTGGGGGAGAAGTCTCTGAAAATTGGCTGCCCCTGCCTTCTGCATCATCGAGTTTAGAGGGTCTTCCTTCTGCAGCCCCAGCTTCCGCTAAGCTTGAAACCACCAGGGTGCCTAAATCTCAGTCTCGTGTTGCTAGAGATACTGCTTACCGATCCTCAGCCACTCCCCGCACTTCTCACCCCTTGGGAGACCATTCATATTCTCGGCCACCAAGGGATAGCGAGTCCGTGTGTTCAGCTGTTGCTAACCCTGTGCCATCCGAGAGCGAGCCTGGGGTGTGTCAGTACATTTCACAGCATGGAAAGAATGAGAGGAGAGACTTGGCTGTGTTGGATTTGCAAAACGCGAGCCATACCTCTCAGTCACAGACTGATCTTGGCTCTAAAGATGAGGAAAGAACATTAGTTGGAAGAGTGCTACCTTTCAGACGTGAAGACCCATGTGAGACGAATGATACAAACACTGTGTCAGCTCCATTGAAGAATAATGGTGCATTGGGAAGGTACGACCAGGTCGCTCATTTTACTGTTGCTGATTCATCGCAGAGCAGGTTTGATGAAGAGTTCCAATGCTTTCGCCGTGTATATGAGGAAAAAGACACTATGAAGGTGACATTTGAATGGAAAGGACCATTCTTGTACCAGTGGGACAGTAAATATACAAACGATTCACTGGAGAAATCTGTGAATCGGGCTTTACATGGGTAAGTTGTTTATAACCTTCAGATATGAAGATGTTAATGCCACTGCGATTTTCAGTCGTGTTTGATTTTGACTTACAGAAGTGTGTTTATGCCCTTAATGGGAAAAGATCCCCACCATCTCCCAGCAAGCTCATTTAGGAACACTGGAGTAGGAGTAGGCCATCGTGGGATTGTGTCCAATAATGACTGAGATCAATGAGTGTCGAAAATAACCTCTGTATTGAGCATCCGCAGTAGCACAGTTTGAGGCAGCGATGGAATCCAGAGTACAATTTTACAGTCTCCTCTTTTATACACAGTTTTTACTTGCATTAAAATTTTTGCACAATGTTGGCACATAGTTGTATCTATTGTACACAAGTTTGCATGACATCTGTCCTGGGGAAGCAGGAGACGGTTTAAGCACTTGCTAAATGCTGGCTGTTAGTCCTGATAGTGTTAGAATGTCTATCGAGTCTGAGCTTGCATAACTAAGAGGTGTTTGTCCTTTTGTCTTTAAAGTTGGTAATGTAAGTAAAAATATTGGACCTTTATGATCTAAATAAGTGAGAAATTATACGTGTACTAAATAAAAGTATACAGGATATTAAGTTGATCTCCCGCAGCTGGGTCATGAGATGTCATTTACTATTGCTGGCTTTGATAGTCCTCGCATGTTCATTCATGTAGTTTCACAAAGTGCTGTTTTGATAGGAAGTTTCTTAAAGAGGGTAGTGGCCTTATTTTAAATGTATTTAAAAAGTATAAATCCATACATTAGTACAAGACGATAGTCCTAAATAAAAATTAGAAATAGGTAGTACAGCATTATAGAAATAAGTAGTGTATAAGGAAATTTCAAAGAGATGAAGAACAGCAGACTGTAGGGACATTCTGGTGGAGGAAGCTGTTTGATGTCCTGTAGCCTATTCGGGTCCCGAGTGACAGTTGCTAAGAGCTAACTAGTATTATAATCTTTCCATAATTTCAAGCGAGTTATGAAGACACGATAGCGGGGATAGCATTGTTTTGAGTAGATTACGGCCTCAACACTTATTCAGGGGTAGCTTTTGATACAGAAACAGGTCTAAAAGGCTGCTTGCTGCATGGGGCCAATAAGAATTGAAAGGTATAAAGAAACAGTGGTGGGTTGGAAGGGATGTTTTATCTTGTGCTACAAAAACACGGTTTTATGAATGCGTAACTGGAAATGCAGTATAGTAAACATAGAGCTCTTGTGAGTGAGTTAGTAAAGAGAATAATAATACAATATCTCACACGAATCAGCCCCTCAAGCCTGTCCCGTCATTCTGGATCACAGCTGATCATCTACCTTCACTCCCATTCCCATATCCCTTTGATGTCATTAACAACTAGAAATCCAACAATCTCTCTCTTAAACTTCATAACTGAATTTCTACAGCCTTTTGGAGAATTCTAAAAGTCCACACCCTCTGAGAGAAGAGTCCTTAATGTATGCCGTTTATTCTGAGACTGGGTGCCTTGGCTCTGGATCTCACAGCCAGGGGAAACATTCTATCTATTCCTTCAAGAATTTTGTAAATCTCATTCATGCTGCTCAGTCTCCCTTCATGGGACATCCCCACCATTCCATGGATGAGCCTGGTACACCCCACTTGTGGCAAGGACATCTTCCTCAGGGAAGGGTACCAGACCTACACACACTACTCTGGGTGCAATATCATTAGTATTTTATACAATTAAAGAAAAACTTCTTTGGTGCTGTAATCAAATTCTGTTGCAGTAAGGGCTAATGTTCCATTTTCCTTCTGGGTTGTTTGTTGCACTTACGTGTTAGATTTCAATGACTTATGAATAAGGGCACCTAGGCCCCTGTGGACATTGACCCTTTCCAATCTTTCAAGAAATATTCAGCATTTAGTTCCTCCTACTAAAGTACATGACCCCACACTTAGCCCCATGATATTCCAACTACCATGTGCTTGCTCAATCATTGAGTCTGTCTACATTCCCCTAAAGTCTCATTGCATCCTCCTCACAACTCTTATTCCCACCAAGTTTTGTATCGTCTGCAAACATGGAAATATTACAATTGATCCCCACATAAAAATCATTGATATAGGTTGTGAACAGCTAGGATCCAAGTGTTGATTGTTGCAGTAATCCACTAGTCACAGCCTGCCAACTTAGGAATGACCCGTTCATGTTTGCTTTCTGCCTGTTAATCAATTCCCTCAATCTGTGCTCTTGTATTACTTCCTATCCCATGTGCTTTGGTTTTGTTTACTAAACTCCTGTGTGGGACCACTGGAGCCACTGGTTCCTTCTTATTGACTTTACTAGTAACCTCTTCCAAATACACTCAGGCTTGTCACACATGATTTCTCCTTAATAAATTCATGTAAACTCTGTCTCATTAAGAGTCATTTTCTAAATATCAAGTAACTGCATCCCTTATAATAGATTCTAATATTTTCCCACTGCTGACATCAGGCTAAAAGGTCTCTAGTTCCTTGTTTTCTCTGGCCCTGACTTCTTGAATGATAATTTGCAGCCTTCCAATCTGCAGAATTTGGTTCAGAGTTAATAGAATTATGATATCACCAATGCACCCACCATTTCTTTAGCAGCCTTAACAGCCTCTGGGTGAAGGACATTGTTTCCTGCAGATTTGTCAACTTTGAGTCCCATTAATTTCTCCAATGCTACTTTATTTTTAAAATACAGATTTCTCTCAGTTTCACACCTTGTATCTTGGTCATTTCAGGAACTTCTTGTATCTTGCTCTTTGAAGACAGACTCAAAGTACTTGCTCAGCTTCTCTATCATTTCTCTTTCTCCTGTTATAAACTATCCTATCTCTGCCTGACATGCATTTGTCTTTATTAATCTTTTCTATTTATATACCTACAGAAGTTTTTACAATCCATTTTTAATTCATCTTTTTCCATTTCTGTTCTATTCTTCCTGTTCATCAATTTCTTTACCTTATTTGAATTCTAAAATTCTCCCAAACCTCAGGCTTACAACTTTTTTTGGTAAATTCGTAAACCTTTTGATCTAATACTATTTTTTAACTTATCCTGTTCTGTATTCTATTCTTCCGATTGGTAGTACTCTCTCACAAATATCCTGATCCTGTCCCGTAGTATCAGCACTACCCCACCTTTTTCCTTTTGCACATCCCTCCTAAATTTCAAATATCCTTTAATATTCAGTTCCTAGTCTTGGTCACACTATAGCTATGTCTCTGTAATGGTCAATTAAGTCATACTGTTTTACTAGTGCCATCAATTTCCCATTCTGGTTGTGAATGCTGCATACATTATGATCAGCAATTTGACCCTGGTTGATGTTTGCTGAATATGGAGCTGAAGCTGAAGGAACCCCTAAGGAGCAGTGCCCATATATGATAGAATTCACCCTGCAGTTTGAGAGGGAGAAGCTGGAATCAGATGTAGCAGTATTGTAATTTTGTAAAGGTAATTACAAAGACATGAGGGAGGAGCTGACCAAAGTTAATTGGAAGGGAGCCTAGCAGGGAAGACGTTGGTGCAGCAATGGCTGGGTTTCTGCTGGTAATTTGGGAGACACAGCAGAAATTCATCTCGAGGGAAAAGAGGACGAGGCAAACATGGCTGACAAGGCAAATCGGGGACTGCAAAAAGCAAAGAGAAAGCATACAATGTAGTGAAGATTAGCGAGAAGCCAGAGGCCTGGGAAGCCTTTAAAAACCAGCAGAGGAATAAGATGGGGAGAAGATGAAATATGAGCGTAGGCTAGTTAGTGATACAAAAGAAGGATTTTTTAGGTACATTAAAGGTAAGAGAAAGGCAAGAATGGATATTGGGACTGCTGGAAAATGAGACTAGAGAAGTAGTAATGAGGAAAAAGGAAATGGAGAAGGAGCTGAACAGGTACTTTGCATCAGTTTTCACTGTTGAAGATACCAGCAGTATACCAGAACTTCAAGAGACTCTGTGGGTAAAGGTGAGTGTCGTGGCCATCACTAGGGAGAAGGTGCTGGGGAAGCTGGAAGATCTGAAGGTGGATAAATCATCTGGACCGGATGGGCTACTCTTCAGAGTTCTGAGGGAGATAGCTGAGGAGTTTGTAAAGGCATTTATGGTGATTCTCCAGGAAGTAGTAGAGCCAGGGAGGGTGCTCAAGGACTGGAAAATGACTAGTTTAAGAAGGGAGGGAGGCAGAAAACAGGAAACTATAGGTCAGTTAACCTGACCTCAGTTGTTTGTAAGCTTTTAGAGTCCACTATTATGGATGAGATTGCAGAATACTTGGAAGTGAATGGAAAATAGCAAGGCTTTTTCAAAGGGAAGTCATGCCTAACAAATCTGTTAAAATTCTTTGAGGAGGCGACAAGCAATTATACAAAGATCCAGTGGATGTGATCTATTTGAATTTCCAGAAGGCCTTTGACAAGGTGCCACACAGGAGACTGCTACAAAACAGAAGAACCCATGGTGTTAGGAGCAAGGTCCTGGCACGGATAGAGGATTCACTGACTAGTGGAAGGCAGAGAGAGAATGGGGATAATGGGGTCTTTTTTGGTGACTAATTGAGTTCCAAAGGGATCCGTGTTGGGACCATAACTAATCACGTTATGCATTAATAATCCAGACAAAGGAACTGAGGGCTCTTTTGCTAAGTTTGCAGAAGACACAAAGATAGGTGGAGGGACAGGTAGTGTTGAGGAAGCAGGGAGTCTGCAGAAGGACTTGGAAAGGCTAAGAGTGGCAGGTAGAATAAAATGTGGAAAAGTATGAGGTTATAAACTTTATTGGAAGAATAGAGCCATGACTATTTTCTAAACGGGGAAAGGCTTTAGAAATTTGAAGCACAAAGGGACTTGGGAGACCTAGTCAGGACTCTCTTACGGTTAACGTACAGGTTCAGTAGGCAGTTATGAAAGCAAATGCAATGTTTATGTATCTTATGGTCTAATGGTCTTATTTCTGCTGCTTTCCATTTACATTTGCAGTGCTTAGTGCAACCAGCTTTGTTTTTATGGTGTCTGTATACTGATTATGGTTTCCATCCCTCTGGCAAGTTATTTAAACCAACACCAGTAGCAGTAGAAAATGTCCTTTTTCAGTTCCCATTGGTCCCAGAACCAGTCTCAATAACACAGATGTGTAAAGACCTCTCTCCTGGGCCATTTTTTCATCCAACATGATCATTCACTTATTCTTTCAATCTTTACATTTACTAGCAAAAGTTTATTGGGAGTAATCCTGAGATGATTGCCTTCAAGATTCTACATTTCAATCTCATGCCTAGCCCCTTAAATTCTCCTTCCAAGATCTCATTTCTCTTCCTGCCTTTGTCATTGATGCTAGTGTGGACCAAGAGTTTGTCTCCAACTCTTCAACCTTCCCCAAAAGAATGTCCTGCAGCCATTCTATGATCCTGACATCAGGGACCCAACAGACTGTCCTGGAGGTCATGTCTACAGCCAATGAAATATCATTTTATTCCCTATTAATTGAATGGCTTACTATTATCGCTCTTCTACTCCTTGTCTCATCCAACTCAAACAGCTAGGTCACTCGCAGTGCCGCAAGCTTGGGTCTTGCTACCTTACTCTGACAAGCCAGTGCCTTAGCGGAAAACTGGCTGGTGAGTGTGAGAAACTCAGCGGACTCCAGCACTATCTGCCTGGACTTCCTGGTGTTACCCATTGCCTCTCTGCCTGCATGCTCCTATTGTGTGGTCTGACCACTTTGTCAAACATGTTATCCACATAGGTGTCAGCTCTGTGGATACACCGCAGTGATGCCAACTGCCCCTTGGACATTGTGGGGTGAGGAGGTATTTCCTGTCATCAAATTCATCACAGGGGAGAGCACATTTTTAAAAAGAAAACCTCCAGAGTGTCTAATATAGAAAACATTGCTGCCAAATGTCCTGAATAAACAGACATCCCCAATAAACGGGAAAGTCAGCTGGAAGAGGCAGTGCTGGAAAGTATGCATATCCCGTTGTAATCAGGTCAGGACTGGGCAGGTTTCTTCAATGGGAAAGTGATGTAGCACATCAAATATTAGGTTCACACCACATTGGGGAAACTTGAGAGATTGGAGGTGCAGGATTCTACAAAAGAGAAGTCTGATAATTGTGCTTGGGAATCCTTGGGAATACCTGTTAGTTTCTTTTCCTCTACTTGATAATACTTTCACCCATCTGCCCCTTTGTTTTTTCCCCCTTAGGCCTTGGGATCCGACTATCCAAGAGACCATGAAGGAAGTGAAGCTTATTCTTCACATGTGGATCGGGCTGTTTTATACCAAGTCTAGTGAGATGCTGCAGACCTCGATAAGGCAGGTACAGGAACACTTTGGGACTCCAAAACCTGCTGCAGAAGATTTGCACACAGAACCAGCTGGTGTGGGACAGCCAGCTTTCAGTGGAAGTGGTTCTGAGTTGGCAGCTTCAGAAAAGCAGCAGTCAGCAGAAATAGTCATCTCGTCCGTGATTAAGAGGATTGAGAAGAAATCAAATCTCGTCACTTCTTGTGCTGGCCGTGCACCGTTTTATAGTGAAACAGCCCCTTGTGCCACTTCTCGACCAGATGCAGACCATCCCCTGGGTGGTGAAAGTGAAATCAATAATGATAACACACAGGACCCAGAATCGCTAGGTTCCAGTGGTGGTCTTGCAGAGTGTGCACACATCTCTTCTGGAAAGGTGAGTACTCCTGCTACTGGCAGAGGTTACCTGTAGCTGCTTTCTAGATATGACTTGGAAGTTATTGCTTTGTAGTAAGGGACTATATTTTGTGTAATTCCATTTTCTCTGCACAGAGATCACTCAGCCCAATTTGTCAACCCTGGCTGTCCAAATGAGCAAATCGTTTAGGACCAGTGTCCCATGTTCTTTCCATAACCTGACATATATTCTTCCTTTTAAGGTAACAGTCTAATTCCCTTTTGACAGTCTCAATTGCACTTGGGGCGGCACGGTGGCTCAATGGGTAGCACTGTAGCCTCACAGTGCCAGCAACCCGGGTTCGATTCCACCTTCAGGCAACTGTCTGTGTGGAGTTTGCACATTCTCCCAGTGTCTGCGTGGGTTTCCTCCAGGTGCTCCGGTTTCCTCCCACAGTCCAAAGATGTGCAGGCTAGGTGAATTGGTCATGCTAAATTGCCCATAGGGTTCAGGGGTGTATAGCTTAGTTGGGTTACAGGGGGATAGGTCTGGGTGGGATACTCTGAGGGTCAGTGTGGACTTGTTGGGCTGAATGGCCTGTTTCCACACTGTAGGGATTCGATGATACACTCAGGTGGTACATTCCAGACCCGAACCACTCACTGCATGATAAGGCTTTTCCTCAACTCACCTTTTACTGGTTCCTTTAGATCTGTATCTTTCTGTCCTTAACGTTCTTGGAGGGAAAGCTAGGCTCGAATGCCATGTTTTACGGCTCTTATTGTAAGTATTACTTAGGGTTCAGTGTCACCACCTTGTCCCTTTAATTGGAGCTGTTGTCCTGTATATTATAGGGTATTCCCCCTTCTCCTTAATAGGGAGGCAGTGGGGTAGTGGTAATGTCTCCAGTCTAGCAATCCAGAACCTTGGTTAATGCCTTAGGGACATGGGTTCAAATTCTTCCACAGCAGATGGTGAAATCAGAATTCAGGGAATCTTTGTGATTAAAAGGGAAATGAATGGCTTACTATTATCGCTCTTCTACTCCTTGTCTCATCCAACTCAAACAGCTAGGTCACTCGCAGTGCCGCAAGCTTGGGTCTTGCTACCTTACTCTGACAAGCCAGTGCCTTAGCGGAAAACTGGCTGGTGAGTGTGAGAAACTCAGCGGACTCCAGCACTATCTGCCTGGACTTCCTGGTGTTACCCATTGCCTCTCTGCCTGCATGCTCCTATTGTGTGGTCTGACCACTTTGTCAAACATGTTATCCACATAGGTGTCAGCTCTGTGGATACACCGCAGTGATGCCAACTGCCCCTTGGACATTGTGGGGTGAGGAGGTATTTCCTGTCATCAAATTCATCACAGGGGAGAGCACATTTTTAAAAAGAAAACCTCCAGAGTGTCTAATACAGAAAACATTGCTGCCAAATGTCCTGAATAAACAGACATCCCCAATAAACAGGAAAGTCAGCTGGAAGAGGTGTTTTAGTTTTATCTAACTTTAGAAATTGAACCAAAATTTACATGTTGTCAAACTCCAAGAACACTCAAGAAGCTTAACACCATTCAGGACAAAGTAGCCCACTTCATCAACACCCAAGCTACCACCTTCAACATTCACTCCCTCCAACGCCAATGCACAGTCACAGCAGACCAATGTCAACATTGTTGATTGTTGTAAAAACCTGTCTGGTTCACTGATGAAAGGAAATCTGTCATTCTTATTTGGTCAGGCTGACCAGACTCCATACCCACAGCAATGTGATTGACTCTGAACTAGCAATAAGTGCTGGCCTAGCTAGTGACACTCACATAAGACCATAAGATATAGGGGCAGAATCAGGCTATTCGGCCCATTTGAGTCTCTCTGCTATTCGATCATGTCTGATATGTTTTTTGACCGCATTCTTCTGCCTTCCCTCTATAACCCTTGATCCCCTCACTAATCAAGAATCTATCTCTGGCTTAAATACACTGAAAGACTTGACCTCCACAGCCCTCTTGTGGTAATGAGTTGCACAGATCAACTACCTTCTGACTGAAGAATTTCCTCCTCATCTCAGTTCTAAAGAGTTGTCCCTCCAATCTGATGCTTTGCCTCGGGCCCTAGTCTCTCCTACTAGAGAAAATATCTTCTCTATGCCCAATCTAGACAGGCCTCTCAGTATTGTGTAAGTTTCAATGAGATCCTTCCCCCTCCATCCTCCTAAGCTCCCTTCTTCTAAACTCCATCAAGTACAGATCCAGAGTCCTGAACTGCTTCTCATATGACAAGCCCTTCATTCCTAGGATTGTTCTTGCAAACCTCGTCTGGACCCCCACCAAGGCCAGTGCGTCCTTCCTTAGATACAGAGCTCAGAACTGCTCACAATATTCCAAATGCAGTCAGAGCAAAGCCTTATACAATCTCAGCAGTAGATTCCTGCTGTTGTATTCTAGTCCTGTCCAAATGAAGGCTAATGTTGCATTTGCCTTCCTAACAGCCAACTGAACCTGTGTGTTAACCTTAAGAGAATCCTGGACTAGGACTCCCAAGTCACTTTGTGCTCCAGGTATCTGAAGCCTCACCCCATTCAGAAAATAGTCTGTGCCTCTATTCTTCCTACCAAAGTTCATAACCACTTTCCCCACTTTTCCCAGTTCACTTTTCCCCACATTGCACTACTCAACTACCCAACCTTCTAGGCCTTTTCTTCTAACTTGTACGATCCTTAACTTCCTTTGTTAGCCACACTCGATTGACTTTTCTGGGTGTTATATGTGTTTGAAAGAATGAATAGTTGCTGTGAGCTATGTTAAAAAAAAATTATTTAAAGACTATCCATTGCCTGTGTATCATCATGCCTTGTCCTCCCCTTAGTAGTTTCTTCTTCCTTGTGTTGAATTTCTGCTGTGCCTCCTGAATTACCCCCAGAAACTCCAGCCATTGCTCTCCACCATCCTCCCTGCTAGGTTCCCTTTCCAATCAACTCTTGCCAGCCCCTCCCTCATGCCTTTGTAGTTCCCTTTACCCAGTTGTAATACTGTAACATCTGATTCCAGCCTCTCCCTCTCCAACTGCAGGGTGAATTCTGTCATATTATGGTCACTGTCCCCCAGGGTTTCCTTCACCTTGAACTCCCTAATCAAATCTGTCTCATTACACATCCCATGAAAGAGTAAAGAGACTCATTACATCTGGCTTAAAAATATTAGGATCCAAGAAATTGTGTTACACCATTGAAATCCATCACAATTCTCCTCTTTTTAAACAAAGCAGAATGAGCAATTTCTCTCAACAGCACTAATTAATGGTGTTATTTAAATCAAATTAGGTAAAGTGGAAAACAGGTAATAACACTTCACTGTCACTCTCCAGTGTAATGCAGTAAATACATTAGTTTTGTTTTATCTAACTTTAGAAATTGAACCAAAATTTACATGTTGTCAAACTCCAAGAACACTCAAGAAGCTTAACACCATTCAGGACAAAGTAGCCCACTTCATCAACACCCAAGCTACCACCTTCAACATTCACTCCCTCCAACGCCAATGCACAGTCACAGCAGTATGCATTATCTACAAGATGCACTGCAGCAACTCCCTAAGGCTCCTTCAATGGCATCTTCCGAACAAGCTAACACCTAAAAAGGCAGCAGATGAATTAGAATTCCAGGAGCTGCAATTTCTCCTCCCAGCCACTTGTCATCCTGACTCGGAATTGTGTCATCATCTTTCACTTGTCGGATCAGAAGCCTCAAACTCCTCTCCTAAAGGCACTGTGGGTGTGACTCCAGAGACTGCAGCAATTCAAGAAGGCAGCTCACTACCACCTTCTTGAGGACAATTCAGGATGGGGAGTACATGCTGGCCTTGGCAGCAATGCTACATCCCCAAAAAATGTAATGTTTAAAAAAAAGCAGTGTTCTCTTCCTTGGGTAGCTGGCTGAAAATCGTGGGTAATTTGAGACTTATCACATACAGAGTTTAACTGCATCTTAGTACACAAAGCCAAATGAGCCAATGAATATGAATGGAAGTGTCGTGGTCAGAGATACTGAACCACTGCAGCATTGATACAGAACCGCAAGATGTTGACATAGTCTAACCATATCTCCCACTACTGGCTACAAAGCTAACAGTGACCGTAGACTGTTTCTCAGACGGGCTTATTCACAAAATTATGATTGCAACTCCTTAGAAGCTATACTGAAACAAAATAATGCACCTTTTAATAATTACATTAGATCTACAGCTCATCTGGAAAGCTCATCTCAGTCCCACAACCTACAGCTGTAGTATGCATCATGCAGACTGGGAGACCAAAATGAGACAGGGTCTGAAACCTCCTCCAGGCCTCTGGCACTCTACACACTACTCATTTGGGCTTGTTGTGTACTCTTGGTTTTGATTTTGCCATCACCGACTATACCTTTGTCAACAGGCCCAGCTCTGGAGGGCCCTCCCTAAAACTTCCTGCCTCAATTTCAGTCTTCAAGTGATTCCCTAAAACCTACATGGTTGACAAGTGATTAGAATTCTCTTCAGTGGAGTTAGCCAGTTGAAAATAAGATGAAAAAGGAGTGGAATAGAACAGTCATCAATGTCTTGAAACATCTCTGCAGAAAGGAATTGGCTGTTGAACCAAAATAAAAGGCTGACCCTTCCTTTCAAACAATTTGCATTTTCATCACTTATTCTGAAATTGGATACCTAGAAATATTGAGATAACAAGGTGCGGAGCTGGGTGAACACAGCAGGCCGAGCACATAGATGTGTTCATCCAGCTCCACACCTTGTTATCTCGGATTCTCCAGCATCTGCAGTACCTATTATATCTATACCTAGAAATATTCACAGGTTCTTAGAGAATCTGTATTCCAATTGAGTCATTTGACCAAAAAAAGTTGGTACTAGTTAATTTGAAATACGATCTGCTCTGAAAAGAATCTTTTGAAAAGCTGTTCCCATGCAACAGAACAGTTCAGAGGTTGGAAAATCTGTAATAACCAACTCCTGGTTCCCTGAAGTCTGTCAACACTATGAGGCAGCAGTTCTAACCACTGAGCCACTCTGCCATCCCTATATAAGCTTTATTTGTTCACAGGATGTGGGCATCAGTATTTATTGCTCCACTCATTGTCCAGAGGGTAGTTACAAATCAACCACATTACTGTGGGTCTAGAGTCACATTTGACTAGACCAGGTAAGGATGCAGATTTCCTTCCCTAACGGACTTCAGTGAACCATGTGGGTTGTTGCAAGGCCAGATTTTTCTTCTGATTTTTATTTTATTGAATCCGAATTTCTCCATTTGTCATGATGGGAGTCAAACAGATGTTTTCAGAGCATTAATCTAGGGTTCTGGGTTACTATCCAGTGCCATTACTACTAGATCAGCAGTTCACCTATTGAAGTGAAACTTTTAAAATGGTATAGAAGAACAGCAGATTCCATATTTTTAAAAATACTAATGTGTGAACAGTAGCGTGGTGACTAGAAGGATAAAAGTGTTAGCCTTTTTAGGATTAAGATAAATGAAAATAGATAGCTATAAGGAAGGAGAAATGAATCAGGATTATCTAATTGCATGTAAATGTAATCTCAAATTGAAGTTTACTAGCGGTTATGTCTTTGAGTTTAACGACTTATAATGATGTAAGAAACTACAGTGTGCTGTAATTACTGTAAGATAAGTTGATTGAAAATTGCTTTAACTTGTACTTTGTTTTGTAAATAGGAGCGTGAACAGGAACTCAAAGATAATGTACATGCTGCAGGACTGGAACTGGAGAACCAGGAGCCCAGTTTGTCTCCGAAAATAACAGGTTTGCGATTGTTGCTGCATATTGACACAGGGTTTTGATGTTAACACAATGTCAGTGAGATTTAATGTTTTAAGAGCATTAATGTCCTCACAGCTCATTTCATTAACATGTCATGAGCTTTGACGTTCACGTTGAAGAAAATTGTCCAAATTGTTTTCTGGATGTTCATAGTGTAGTGATTGGAATGAGGACAGCCAGGTGGATCTCACAGAATATGAGCTCCCTGATTGGGTCTGTTAACCAGGTCCAATCAAGGAGCCCTGGCTGACATATATAAACAGGAGTATCAGCGATTCTGCTCACTCTAGGAGCCAGCTCTGAGCTGGCTGGGTCAGTGTCATCTACTGTACACGTATAAGTAAAGGGTGACTTGTTGATAGGATACCGGCGTCTGTGAAGTTATTTCACAAAGCACTGATTGAATCCATTCTTTGCTATTGGCGTAAAGAGTAGATTCTGGAATAGATTATTTGAATGCATACTCCTGGTGTGGAGTAATATGTATGGGCAGCCTGTCATTATTACATATTAATATTCTTGCATGAAAATTGTCAGCCACTCACTCATGGGGTAAGTCTAGCAAGAACATAAAAGCGCAACATTTACATTTAACAGAAGAAGTGCCATGCTACCTGCCTACATTTTTCTCCAACTGACTTTTGAGTTTTCTGAGTTACTTTTTCAAGCATTGCTAAAGCCTGCATTTTCTTAGAAGCAATCCAGATTTTGTGTTGATTGGGTTGTAATGTCTAATTGGGAGGGGAAAGGAAAAGCAAGAGTTCTAGTCACATTAGACATTAGTCGCAGGGATGTCAATCATTTGTTCTTGAGCCTCAAAGAGCCTTTGGACTACATAGAAGTCATTCCATCATATAGCATAGAAACAGGCCCTTCAGTCCAACATGTCTATGCTGACTAAAACAAACAACAAACTACAATAATCCCGTTTGCCTGCACTTGGTCCATAGCCTACCATGCCCAGCATTTTAAGTGAACTTCCATTTACATCTCATTTTGGTGCTTTAATTTAGGATTCATCAGTGATTGAGGACTTAACCTACTATGGAAAGAGCAATCCTTAAGTGAGAACAGTGCAGATTTTATGTGGTATTATTTTGATCCCAAGTCAATTGATGAAGTGTCAAATAAGGCAGTAACACTTTTCTTAATAGTAGGTTCAGTCACAAGATAGAGCATTACCTGTCTGCTCCCACCAACTAACAGTGTTCCAGCAGTCTCTCTTTACAGGTGCTCTAAGTACCCATTTAAGCAATGCCCTTGATCTAAGTATTTTCAGAATATAATTAATATTTCATTACTAATGTGTTGCAATAGGACAAACAAAATATGACTAGAAGACGATGTGGCCATTCCATGTTCTAGATACCCGAGCTGGGGGAAACAGCCTGTTAGTGTCTACCCTGTCAAGCTACTTTGGAAGCTCATAAGCTTATTCTTTTCAAACTAACCTCACCAGGAGCTCACCATGTGAGAAAGTGATCTGCCCCACCACCACACTGCTTCCACCACCTGCTCCATCCTGCTTTCTGCTACTCCCACCCTGCTTAAGCTGCTTCTTAAATGTTGTTGTTATATCCGCCTGCATGTCCTCCTCTGGCAGCACATTCTACACACCACCCTCTGTGTAAAATAACCTGTCTCCCACATTTCCTTTACATTTCTCACTTTTGCCTTAACTCTACGTAGCCTACTAATTAACATTTCTAACCTGGGAAAAAGACTGTCCATTCTATCCATGCCACTCATTATTTTGTAAACTTCTATCAGGTTGCTCCTCAACTTCCAACGTTCAAGTGAAAACAAACCAAGTTTGTCCAATGTCTCTTCATGGGCTGATACCCTTCTCTGCACCTTCTCCAAAGCATCGAGATCCTTCTGGAAGCATAGTGACCAGAACTGTATATTCCAACTGTGGCCTAACTAAGGTCCTATGCAGCTGCAATATGACTTGCCAATTTTTATACTCTGTGGCCTAACTGATGAGGGCAAACATGCCATATGCCTTCTTGACCATCTTATCCACTTGTGTTGCCGCTTTCAGGGAACTGTGGACCAGTACGTCTGGATCCCTCTGTATGTTAATGCTTCTAAGTGTTTCGCCATTTAAAATTTTAATTTAAATAAAGTGAAATTTAACTTCAATTAAGAAAAATTGGAATAAAACGCTAATCTAATAACAACCATGTAACTGTTGTTGATAGATTTGAAAACCCTTCTGGTTAATTAATGTCCTTCAGGGAAGGAAATCTTCCATCCTTACCAGGTCTGGCTTACGTGTGACTCCAGATCCACACAATGTTGTTAGGGATGAGCAGTAGTTGCTGACATAGCCAATAATATCCACATTCTGTGAACAGAAAAAAAAATCAATATTATAATTACTCCATGGGTTACTTCTGTATGAGGTTATTAAACCTATCTAGTTGCACAGTGTCAAGTCCAGTATAGCCTGCATTCTGGTTTGCTCCAGAATGTACTGTTCTAAGAAAATCTCCCAAAAGCAGAAGACTACCTTTTGATATTTTTCAATTTATATGTTGAATAAAATCCCCCATGGTTGTTACCGTACCTTTCTGACGAACTCCTGTTATTTTGACCTCTATGATTTGATCCACTCATTTCATTATTGTTAAGAGACCTGTACACTACTCTGCCTTCATCATTTCTTGTCTTTATCCAAACTATTTCTACATCATGGTTTCCTGAACTTAGATCATTTCTCTCCGTTGTGTTATACCGTCATTAATTAGCAGTGCTTTGTCTGACTCATAGGCAGCAGATTTGACTCCTAAGCCCTTGATCTACCTTGAAAAGCTCCAGATGGCAGTTGATCTTCCTGCTTCCTTACTTAGTGAATATATGCTTTTTTGAAAACACTAATGTCTTTTTTTCTCTAAAGGAAGAACAGTAGTCTGCCAGTATTTAAATAATAGTGGTTCCAATGGACTTTTTTGATGTAAAGCTTCATTTGTCAATGACTTAATTTTTAAATATTGCTATTTTGTCTGGAAGTATATCTGGCTACATACAGCTTGGATGATGTTCCAGCCCTACCTTTAACTAGCTGAGTCTTGTGAGGCATTGTGGTCTTGCAAAAATGGACTTTGCTAATTGATTATGTCTTTCACCATCTGAAGTATCATAACCTTGAGTCAACATTTGAAGTAATTCTTTAGGTGGGATCATTGTTGATATGTTGGGTAAAGATCGGTTGGGCATTAATGTGTAACAATACTGTAATGTATGTTCAACAGATGACAGAAATATGCAATGCAACGATGTCCAGGATACAGCTCCTGGATATTTGGCAGAAAGAAGCCTGGTGGATTCAAGTCAAACAGCCAGCAGAGAGAATGCTTCTGTTATAAAGCAGACTGATAACATTCAACAACATACACTGGATGATTCTGAAGGTAACTTTTGTAACTGCGTAAATATTTACCATAGGTCACAGTATGTTAGTCAAACATTAAAGCTTCAGAATATCTTTATAAATGTAGGGGTCGGCTTGTAGGTGTATGTAAAATCTGATGGGTGTTGTTGGTTGAAATGTGTCTGAAATTCTTCCTGGAAATACATGTAGATGACCTGCTAGACCCCATGCACCGGCTTTTAAGGTGAATACATCCTAAACATGCCAGTCATTTCTCCAACACTAACATTCTTACAAATACTTTTTCTCTTCAGTTCCTCATTTCTCATTAGGCCTTGGATCTCTAATTCTGGTACAATTATTGTGCCCTCCTCGGTGAAGTCAGAGGCAAAACAACCATTTAGCTCCCCTGCTAAATCTCTACTTCCGTTTATAAATTCATGTGACTCTACCTGTAATGGATCCACATTTATTTTAGCCAAAGGTTTCCTTTTTGCATTCCTGTAAGAGTTTCTGCAGTCTGTTTTTATATTTTCTTTTGCTGGTTTACCTTGGTATTTTGTTCTCTATTTCTCTATTAGTTTCTTATTACTCCTTTGCTATATTCTAAATCCTCCCAAAGCTTTAGTTTATTGCAAAATCTCACAACTTTTCTTCTTTTCTTCTAATCTCATAAAATTCTTAGCTTTCTTTGTCAGCCACAGTTGATGGACTTTTATGGGGCTCCTGTGTATTTGAAAGAATGTATAGTTGCTGTAAGCTATGTAATAAGTTGTTTAAAGATTATCCACAGCCTGTGTACCATCGCACCTTTAAATCCCCACCTCAGCCAATTTGGTCCTCAAACTTTCATAATTTTATTTGTTAAAATTTTAACATCCTGTCTTCATATTTGAACTACCCCACTTTTAGCTGCAATGTAAGATTCTGTTATATTGTTGTCATTCTTCCCTAAAAATTGACAACAAGGTTATTAATTTTATAAGGAGAGGCAATGGTATTATCACTGGACTGTTAATCCAGAGATCCAGATAATGTTCTGGGGACCTGGGTTCGAATCCTGCCATGGCAGATGGTGGAATTTGAATTCAATAAATATCTGGAATTAAGAATCTAATGATGACTGTGAATCCATTGTCGATTCTCCGAAAAAATCCACCTGGTTGACTAATGTCCTTTAGGGAAGGAAACTGCCATCCTTACCTAGTCTGGCCTGCATGTGACTCCAGACCCACAGCAATATGGTTGACTCTTAACTGCCCTCTGGGTAATTAGGGATGGGCAATAAATACAGCCTAGCTGGCGATGCCCTCATCCCATGAATGAATAAAGAAATAAAATAAAAGAACTGTGGGTACTGGAGGTCTGAAACAAAAACAGAAGTTGCTGAAGAAATGCAGCAGGTCTGGCAGCATCTGTAGGAAGAGAGGAGAGTTAATGTTTCAAGTCTGCTGTCTCTTCATCAGAACTGTTAGTAGCTCAGAGAAGGCGGTATTTATGCTGAAGCTGAAGTGGGGAAAGGTTTTCTCACTGATGGCTCTTACTATCGCTTATTCAGCTTTTCTTTGATCTTAGCCTGCTATCCACTTGCTCCTTGTTTACCTTCCATTTTCATTTCTCTCTGTCTCTCTCTGGGCTCTGTCACCACCTATCCGTTTGCCTCTCTCCTTCTCAACCCCACCCTACCTCCACACTGGCTTCAACATATGTACCACTGTTTCCTAGCTACTCACCGTTCTGAAGAAGAGTCATGGACTTGAAAAACATTAACCCTGCTTTCTTCCCACAAATGCTGCCAGATCTGCTGAGTTTCTCCAGCAATTTCTGTGTTTGTTATTAAGTTCACATTATGTAACGCTGCATCTAAAATAGCCTGTTCATTAGTTGGTTCCTCAACAAGCTCTGGAAAACCATCCCTAAAGGATTCCAGAAACTCATCCCCACAGCATTAATCCTCATTAGTTTATCCAATCTAAATGCAGATTGCAGTCACCCATGGTTATAGCCTTCTCCCTGCTACATACTCCTCTAATTTCCTGATTAAACATCATGCCTCACACTACCATGACTATTTGGTGGCCTATAAAAAAAAATGCCACATATGTTTGATGCTTCTTGCTTTTTCTTACCTCCACCCAAACACATTTTGTTTATTTTGATCTGAGATCCTCCCTTACTCATGTACTGATCTCATCCTCTGTCACCAGCACAACACCGCCATCTTTTCCTTTTGCTCTCTCCTTCCTACGTACTGAATGTCTTTTAAAACTTAGTTCCCAGTCTTTGCCATCCTGCAACCATGTTTCAGTAATGACAATTGATCAATTTTCGTCTAATTGTGCAATAAGATCATCTTGTTGTGAAATGCTGCGAGCATTCAAGTAGCAAGTGTTCTTATCTTTTAAAAGCAAAATACTGCAGATGCTGGAAATCCAAAATAAACACAGAGGATGCTGAGGACCTGCTGAGTTTCTTCAGAATTCTCAGCACTTGTCCTTATTTTTTGATTTTTTTTTGGGCATTGTTCCACATTATAAGCTTATTTAGTGTTCCCCTTCATTATGCCTGTCTTTGAGTTTCACTTGCCATTTTCTTCTTCCTCTTTCTCCTCCAATTTGAGCTACCCCTCAGATTCCCATCCCCGTGATAATACCTTAGAAATCTGATGTGCTCCGTACTGCATTATTTCGGTAGCCACACATTCAATCACCCAATCCTTCTGTTCCTCTCCTTACTATCACGTGGCACTCACGAGTTTTCCTGAGATCAGTGCTTTTCAAGTCCTGTTTTTTAATTTCCTTTCTAATCCCTTAAAATCTGCGGGTTAAACATATCCCAAGTATAGGACCAAGCATACATTTTGGCACTGAGAAAGTTGGGATCCCTTAAATGTCTTGAGTTACAGGTTGCATTCTGCTAAAGTCTCTGGATCACCAGCACAACATGCAATGAAATGTTGTATGCTCTCTGGTTGTTTTTGGACCTTTCTTCCTTAAAGACTAAACAAGATTTATGATTCTTTATCTAGGTATTTATTAATGAATACAAGGAAGGTGTACCCATCAAAGATGGTTTACAACTCTCCGATTTGCTACAAAACAATGGTTTTATACCATGTTTAAGATAATAGATTTCCTTAAAAAGATTACACATCTGCCCACACCCTATCCGACAATAAAAACCAAAAGAACCGCGGGTGCTGTAAATCAGAAACAAAAACGAAGTTGCTGGAAAAGCTCAGCAGATCTGGCAGCATCTGTGAAGGAGAAAACAGAGTTAACGTTTCGGGTCCGGTGACCCTTCCTCAGATGTTCTGAGGACCTGAAACGTTAACTCTGTTTTCTCCTCCACAGTTGCTGCCAGACCTGCTGAGCTTTTCCAGCAACTTCGTTTTTGTCCCTACCAGACAATGTTCCTTCTACTCTACCTTCTAAGTTAATACACATGACTATATTATCCAATTGTATTCAAATCTATACATATGATTATAAGATCTAATCAAATGCAACAAATGTTTAAATGAGCACTGGAATACACCTCCTCCCACCCACCCTCCTGCAAAAATGCCATCGCCTATTCCCAATTCCTTCGCCTCCGCCGCATCTGCTCCCAGGATGAGACATTCCAATCCCGCACATCTCAAATGTCCTCATTCTTCAAGGACCGCAACTTCCCCCCCACAGTGGTCGAGAACGTCCTCGACCGTGTCTCCCGCATTTCCCGGAACACATCCCTCACGCCCCGTCCCCGCAACAATAACCAAAAAAGAATCCCCCTCGTCCTCACATACCACCCCACCAACCTCCGGATCCAACGCATCATCCTCCGACACTTCCGCCATCTGCAATCAGACCCCACCACCAAAGACATTTTTCCCTCCCCACCCTTATCTGCCTTCCGGAGGGACCACTCCCTCCGCGACTCCCTTGTCCGCTCCACACTCCCC
>JAHRHZ010000046.1:10967962-10999143 GCA_024137785.1 Ginglymostoma cirratum
GCACTTTTCCTTGTAACCGCAGGAAGTGCTACACCTGCCCCCACACCACCTCCCTCACCCCAATCCCAGGCCCCAAGAAGACTTTCCACATCAGGCAGAGGTTCACCTGCACATCTGCCAATGTGGTATATTGCATCCGCTGTACCCGTTGTGGCTTCCTCTACATCGGGGAAACGAAGCGGAGGCTTGGGGACCGCTTTGCAGAACACCTGCGCTCAGTTCGCAACAAACAATTGCACCTCCCAGTCGCGAACCATTTCAACTCCCCCTCCCATTCCTCAGATGACATGTCCATCCTTGGCCTCCTGCAATGCCACAGTGATGCCACCCGAAGGCTGCAGGAACAGCAAATCATATTCAGCCTGGGAACCCTGCAGCCCAATGGCATCAATGTGGATTTCACAAGCTTCAAAATCTCCCCTCCCCCAACCGCATCCCAAAACCAGCCCAGCTCATCTCCACCTCCCTAACCTGTTTTTCCTCTCACCCCAAGCCACACCCCCATCTCCTATCTACTAACATCATCCCGCCCCCTTGACCTGTCCGTCCTCCCTGGACTGACCTATCTCCTCCCTACCCCCCTACCTACACTACCTTTTACTGGCTCCATCCCCACCTCTTCGACTTGCCTGCCTCCTCTCCACCTATCCTCTCCTCTATCCATCCTCTATCCGCCTCCCCCTCTCTCCCTATTTATTTCAGAACCCTCTTCCCCTCCCCCATTTCTGATGAAGGGTTTAGGCCCGAAACGTCACGTTTTCCTGCTCCTATGATGCTGCTTGACCTGCTGTGTTCATCCAGCCCCATACTTGTTATCTCACATTATCCAATCAAACTGTCATGTTCACATCTGTTGACTACACGTACATACCTAGTGATGATCAAAACTTTTCACTGTCCGTTTACCCTCTTTCATGTCATTCTTGAATGCAAGTTTCACTTACATCATAAAATGCAAACCCTTTGAAAGTTATTCAAGCAAAAGTATTTGTTGAAGGTGAATATGCATAGTGCTGATTCTCCTTCGTTAGTCAGGGTTTGTTCATTGATCCCAAGCCACCAACAGACAATTCCATTTGAAGAGAACATTGGTCAGAGAATTGTCAGGACAGATTATTGAATTTACCCTGGAGTCTTTACACATGGTAGGATTGCTGTCAAACATACAAAGGACTGTCTTATTCATGACTCAACAAACCAATTGCCACCAAATGAAACCAAGCAGTGGCTTCTCTTCCTGTACCCACACTATTGGCTCTACATTCTCCTTTGGGCTCCCTCCCCTTCCTTATTCACACACTGAGACAATAAGCAGTTTCTTCATGATATACATTTCAATGGTGTTCCTTCACTGTTCAGAAATGCAAATTATAGTGCAGTTCTGCAATTCATTTGTTTAATTATACATAACTTGAGCTTTGTAATTCTAATCTTGGACATAATGTGTTTGTTTTTTAATCATTCACGGGATGTTAGAACAAAAAGCAGTACAGCAAGGAGCAGGCCCTTTGATCTACCAAGACTGCACCAACACATGACGCCTTTCCAAGCTAAAAACCTTTTGCCTCTACACTGTCTATAGCTCTTCGTTCCCTGCCTTTTTATCGATCTGTCAAGATGTCTCCTAAATGTTGTATCAGAGATGTCTAGGCCCGAAACGTCAAGCTTTCCTGCTCCTATGATGCTGCTTGGCTTGCTGTATTCATCCAGCTCCACACCTTGTTATCTCTGTCTCCTAAATGTTGCTATTTTATTTGCTTCTACAACCTCCTCCAGCAAGGCATTCCAGTTACTTATTACCCTGTGCTGGTAATCTGTTAGTACTTGTTTTCAAACTCTTGCATCTTCTTCTTAGTGGAAGAGAGTATAACCGGGGTGGGAGGGGTCTTTGATTATGTTGGCCGCTCTCCTGAGTCAGTGGGAGGGATAGATGGAGTCAGTGGAAGGAAGGGTGGTTTGCATGATTGTTGCGTGATCTCCTTTAAACTTACCCCTTTTTACCTTAAACCTGTGTCCCCTAGTAATATACATTTCAAAACTGGGAAAAAGACTCTGGCTATCCATTCTATTCATGCCTCTCCTAATTTTGTAAACTTCTATCAAGCTGTTCCGCTTCTTTTGACAAACTGAGTTTGTCCAATCTCTCCTCATAGCTACTAGTCTCCAAACCAGGCGACATTCTGGTAAACGTTCTTGTACTCTCTCTCAAGCCTCTATCTCCTCTGGTAGTGTGGTGACCAGAACTGTATAATAACAATATTCCAAATGTGGCCTAACTAAAGTTCTGTACAGCTGCAAGATGATTTGCCAATTTTTATACTCAAAGCCCCAACCAGTGAAGCCAAGCATGCCATATGCCTTCTTGACCACCTTATCCACTTGTGGTACAACTGTTGACATAGTTGACAAAGCCAACATTTATTGTCCATCCCCATTTCCCTTGACTGAATGGTTTGCAAGGGTATTTCAGAGGGCAGTTCAGAGTCCGCTGTGGTCGCTTGTGGGCTGGGTGAGGATCAAGTGAACTAGATGAGATCTTACAACTGTTTGGTTAGTGAATGGTCACCATGACTGATTCAAGCTTTTTTTGTTCATTCCAGATTTATTTGTTAACTTTTGGTAAATGTCCAAAATGCTGTGGTGTGGTTTGAGCTCTTGTATCTGGATCATTAGTTCAGGTCTCTGGATTACCAGTCTAGTAATATAATCAATCTTGCTGTTTAGATTTACTGGATCTTTCTAGATCATTTCTAATTATCAAGGCATGATTTTGGTTAAATGTTTGGTCACAGTGAACAATCAAAATAAACATGATGTCATTGGTAAATAAAGTTAATTTGTTTCTAATCTCTCTCAGCCAAAAGCACAAATAATAAAAAAGTCATTTCAAAATGATTAATGAAATCTGTGTATTTTCCCGTTAAGCAATGGAGAGTGAGAGTCCTTTGTCACAGCCATCAATATGCACAGCTTCTGTTGTGGAGAAGCCAAAAAGTGCAGATAATGATGACAATCCTGAACTGGAAACTAGAGAAGTGGAAATCATGCGACAATCTTCGGTTATTAAAGAGATGCTTGGTATTCGGTTGCCAGCCAAGGACCCAGCTCAGAGTACAGCGAGCAAGAACTTGAGGAATGCAACTGCTTCACCGAGTTGTGAAGAAGTGAGTAATCACAGTGAAAACAGACTTCAGACTGAACAGTTTGATAACCTTGCCGCCTCAGAAAATACAACAAGCACAGAAGACTTGGGGACCATCAAAGACACACTTGCAATTGAAAGAAGCGTGCCACAGGATACATTCAATGGAGTGGACCATACTGATACTGCTCCACAAAGCTCTCCTTTGACATTTGATGTACCAAGTCACACTAGCACTCTAAACTCTGCAGAATCTTGTGACATCATCATACCGGACTATGACCAGACTCTGGATTCCAGTAAAACATTGCCCAATACAGCTGCGGCATCGGTGAAAGAAAGAGCTTGCTCTTCTGTTGAAAGTTGTGCTAATGATCAATTACTCCAAGATGTTATAGAGACACAGAGGAGGAGAATAAGTGTTAAAAGGTTGGTGAGTGAGAGGGAGATTTCAAGCAATTCCGATTCCGAATGTCTAAGCGATGTGAAATCTCTATCCTCAAGTGATGAATCTAGAAGGCAATTGAAACCTCAAGCTATCTTTAGTCAAAACTGTGCATGCAACCTGAAAGCTCAGCAAAAGCAGAAGGAGTTTGATCGGTCCAAGGACTTTATTGCTACTTCTGAAAGATCTGATTGTGGCCTTACAGAATCTCCTTTTACTGTCAGAGACTTTTCAGAAAGTTTGGATATTAAAATAAAAACAGCCACTAGAGATTTTTCTGGAAGCAAAAAGGTGTCCAGGATAAGTTGTAATGCCAGCAGCCAGAAGATCAAAAGGAAAAGGAACATGTGCAGAGAGGAATCTGAAGACAGAGATTCAGAAGATGGAGATTTCAGAGTGAAACGAAACAGCCAAAGTGGGCCCTGGCACACGCGGAACGTTGATGTGAATCATTCAGCACACATTTTGGAAGAGGAGATGAGTGACAGTGATGCCCCTGTGCCTCGGACTATTAAAATTCCGGATCTTTTTGGAAGACCGAAAGTCTACCAAAACTTTACTATCACTGCGGAGATGCGGCAGAAGTCTGACGAGGCAGCAAGATGCAGAAGAATCACCAGGACGTTCTGTAATTGGCACAAGGGGAGCACTGCTGTTCAACATTCAGGACAGTGCAACTGGAATGCAAATTACTGCAGAAACACAAGTCCTGTCGAAAAAATTCTAAACTTGGAGTATATAAATTTTTCTCGGGATCTCAAGAATGTAGTGAACAGAGCAAATGCTGCACTATTCACAAGCCCCATCTCATATTCCAGGGATGGAAATAAAACAGCCTTGAGGAGGAGAAATATCCAAATAGTTTCCAGTGAGAGACTAACTGGGAGGGGGAACCCACTGACTGTGACAATATCGTGCCAAAAGGTTGAGCACAGCAATGGGAGGCGGTTGCACAATAAAACCTGGCCACCTCATTGGACTAATGGAGAGGATGAGGCTTGGGAACCAGAAACTGTTACATTTTCTAAACCAAAATGTTACATGAATTTCATAAACAAGAGGTCATGTGGTCAATCTCACGCTGTGATTCACGATTCAGCAGAACCTGCGGATAGGATGCCAAGGAAATCATGTTGCATCAGGGAGGAAGGATCTCTTCTTCATGATGAGCTACTAAATGCAAAACGGAAGGAATATAAAGAGCTTCAGGGTGATGGGAGGAAAAGAACTGATCCGTTTTTGTGCTTAATAACCGAGCTGTGCAGTAACTTACACCAAAATTTGAGCGAAGTTGTAAAAGAATCCTGGAAAGGCACTTTCAACTTTTATGTCTTTGAAACAAATTCTGATCCATTTTTTAAGGAAATTAAGGTAATTATGCTATTCACTATTTTATATGTAGACTATATTAGAAACAAATCTCACTGCATCAAACCGTCCCCATTGCAACCCATTCTATGTTCCATTACTTAGATCTCAGAATCAGCCCGAACTGTGTTTTGTGCGGCATTTAAGTAACACCACCATTGACTGGAGGCTAATGTTTCTAAACGTGAAACCTTGTATTAGTCATTCCCATCCTATCCTGTAGAGGGACACTAAAGTTTCAAACCACTCTGTGCTTTGTGCTCCCTGATTTGCTTGGGTTTTGCTGTTCAGTAAGGAAAGTAGCTTTATAGCTATATGTGTGAAAAAGGAAGAATTTATACTGAAAAAGACAAAGGCAATCTGAGCACAAAGCCCACCGTGCAAGTCCTGTCAGAATTCGAAGGCTGATGTCCAATTGTGCTGTGACCCACAGAGTGAGATATTAGGAACAGATGGTAGAATGCACTGAACAGAGGATAGAATGCACTGCTTGGAAATGTGGTGAAGGCAGATTCAGTTGAAGCATTTTTGGATAGTTATGGTGTGGAGAGAGCTGGGGAAAATGCAGGTGATAAGCACTAGATAATAGATCCGCAGTAGATAATATAGTCAGTACAGGCACAATGGGCCGACCAACCTTAACAGTGCTGTAATAATTCTGTGATTCTGTGACATGAATCAACAACAGCCTGATGTATGTAAGGTGTTGTGAATATAATTATTGACCGATATCCTAGACTCATCCATCACCATCCCTTGGTGTGTCCTTGTTATACAGATGGGACCATGCCCAATAGGCATAAGTCAGGATACAATGTTCTGGCTCTGTGTAACCCATTTCTATTATATGTATCTTCAATGGGAGCTGATTGCATCTGCACACCCAGGATAACTGTTTTAAATTCATGGATGAGAGTTGCTCTGGTTAGGCAGACTTTTATTGCCACCCACCACCACCAACTGCTGTAGACAAGGTGCTGGTCAGCCTTCTCCTTGAACTGCTGCAATCACCCATGGTGTGGTTAGGGAGTGAGTTCCTGGATTGACTGTGCTGCAGTGAGGGAGTGACAATATCTGAAAATGATGTGTCTTGGTCTTGACTCAGTTTGTAGGATGCCAGGATGAGTTACTTAATATGTAAATTATCATTGGTTTTGGAATATGAGGAAGATCGATTCTTGAAACAGCACCATGTGTGTGGAACACTCACATTCAGTTAATCCTACAGATTTAGAAAGATATTGCTAGGTTTTCATAACACATTATTTTATTTTAGTTCTATGTGTTTAAAGTAGCCATAGTCCCAGAGGACCAAGAAGCTGCTCTCACATTAGATAGAGACAGCGCAGGTGGTGATTTAACCTGAAGGTCACCATGCCTCACGGGAGGCCTGAGGTTGAGAAGATGGGATTTTCATGGTGACCTTAGCTAGTGTGTGAAATGAGCCCGTGCTGTTGACGCCATTCTGCATTGAAAGCGAGCTGTCCAGCCGCATGAGCTATCCAAACTCCAATTTACACAGAACCATAGATAATTTGAACAGTTGAGAGTCTGAAAACCAAAGCTGATTTAATGCATCATTGCTTTGCTCACATGGAAGGCAGGTGCCTGACTTTCTATCAATTCAGTTGATACAAAATCTTCCAATGCTTCAGAAATCAATTGGATTTATCTATGAGTTCAGAGTAAGCAATTTATAACAATGAGACGTGCTATGAGCAATTTGCAAATCAGCTGAACAGATCTTTCAAATTAAATGACTTTGAATTAATGGGATTTCTTAGTCTATAGACCGTATCAAAATATCTCCAATCAATACACTAAGATCATGGTCGGTGAGGCAAAATTCTTGGTAATTGTTCAGGGCCTATAAAAGAATAGATTTGATGTGTTGGATGGCCTTTTGCCAAAAATGCTTTCTGCTCTTCCTACATACTAGTGGATGGCATTGTCCTTTTACTGCTGTTTTTCTTTGTTCTGCCAAACAACATTCAAAAATATTTGCTTGTCATTTACAGGAACTAAATATCAAGGTCATAAACTTTACCTTCCATTCCATTGCATCTTGCCTTTCAATAATCGCCCATCAAATTCAAATGAGCTGCCCTTTAAATTATTTTAATTGTTAATAATCCTATTGATATTTCAGGAATGTCTAAAGAACGAAGGACATGTGGAGATTGGACTGCTGGATCTCTCAGTGACACAGCCACATCATTGTGGCAAAGTGCTTGTCATTATTAGAAATGAAGACATATCAGGACACCTGCACCAGGTGAGTGGCCCAGCAAGACACGTAAAACTGTAGGGGCTCTTGGAGTGCCATGGTAATGTCCCTACCTCTAAATCAGGAGGTTTGAGTTCAAATCCCACTTGCTCTGGAGATGTGTAATAATCTCTGAACAGGTTGGTCAGGAAAATATCTTGCCTTAAACAAAACACTACAAAGATGTTTTTAATGGAAAGATATTTTCATAAAGGATATATACATGATCGTAGAAAATGCAACCGCCTTGTTGTATCAGGTACAAGACTTACCAAGATCCCGGAAAGATCTTGTGTCAGATTCGTGAAATATTATCGTGGAATCATACATTACAAATAGGAGAACAATTGGCCAATCTTACTCGTGCCCACTCTTCTATCCAATTTGCTGCATTCCACTGCTCTATCCCTACATTTCTGAAAATGGTTTCTTTTCCAGTTATACAGTTTGTTCTGCCAATTATCTCAAGTCTGTGTCCTCTAGTTACTGTACCCCCTGTTAGTGGGAATGATGGATAATCATTAACACCTTTTGTTAAATCTTTCCTCAACCGTCCCAATTCCAAGCAGACCAATTGCAACTTCTCTGGGTTGCTCACACATAGAACATAGAACAATACAGCGCAGAACAGGCCCTTCGGCCCTCGATGTTGCGCTGACCTGTGAACTAATCTAAGCCCATCCCCCTACACTATCCCATCATCATCCATATGCTTATCCAAGGACTGTTTAAATGCCCCTAATGTGGCTGAGTTAACTACATTGGCAGGCAGGGCATTCCACGCCATGTTAACTATTAAATTCTTAAAGAAATCATCTTCTCATTGTAGTATGAATTTTGACTTGGAGCGATGCACACACATTTGGTTGGCACAGATTAAATAATTCGAACATTTCACAAGTTACCATTATATTCTGATGTTATATTTGTGGTGATTTTTGTTGAAACAAATAACACACTTAACATGCTTTTGCCTTTTACGTGTGACATCATTACACGTATACTGGAATAATTTTTGCTTTGGGACCATTTCCTAGATTCCGCATTTATTGGCGCTGAAACACATGCCATGTGTTCAGTTTGCTGGTGTGGATAGTGCGGAAGATATAAAAGACCAAACATTCCAAGAGTTACTTAGCTCTGGAGGTTTTGTTGTTTCTGACGGGACAGTGCTGAACAATGTAGCTCCAGGTAGGTGCAATAGTTTTAAATGTGTACAACATTTCCTTAAGCAAAGTTACGGATATATTTCTCAATATGTTGATTATAATTCTTGTCACTGTATTGCCTAAATATGAAACAAGCTTAAATTTAATTTTGATGATAAATAATTTTACAAAATTACAAAGCAGTGTTGATTGTTGAAATTGGAAAGCTTTACTCCCTGAGCTGGTTGTCTTTAATTACTGGTGTAAAATGGGATTATTGATGATATATGGCCCTTTTTGAATGTGAAGTTTGTTAAATTAGAATAGCATTGTGCATGGTACTATTAAATGGCTTTCACAAAATCAAATAACTATTTCAGTAGCTTAAAATGATATAGAGGAAATACTCTGAAAGGAGGGAGGCGGTTGTATCCGATCTACAAATTAGTTTACTTACAGACTATCTTCTGGAAAGTCTGGCAGAGTATGGAGTCACTGATTCAGTGGAAGGAGTGGAAAATGATAAAACTTGAATACATTGTGGTAACTGTCCAGACGGAAAGACTAATGCTCAGTTGTGGGAATCTCCGTAAGATCAGACTATTCTAAATACAATGTAATGGTTGGTGCAAGCAGCCAATGTCAGGAGTGATTGATCGAAACTCTGTACTGATATTAAATTTAAAAATTAATTTCAAGGCGAAAGCAGTCCTCTAGGTGGAGCAGTCCCTAACTGCTACTCAGATATCTGTTGCTCCCCATTGAAATCCAATTGAATAGGGGTTCTTGTTCAGAAATTCCCTTCATTACAGTAGGTTTTGCAACTAAAGAAATTTGGAATCACTATTTTTTTTAAAAAAATCAGACAAGGAAGAGAAAATGGCAGTAAAGAAACTGTTTCAAAGTAAAGGATACTTAATAAAAACATATTATTACAAACCATTATACTATGACTTTGAAATGAACTCTAGAAACTAAATGTATGGAGGTTTAAAGCATTTTTGTCTGAAATTCCTCCCATTTATTCTAGTGCTAGCATTAACCATGTCTTTTTTGCTGGTTTTGACATTCAAGGAATGTGAAGTTGAACAAATACTTTGGAACTGTTCTGAGATACTGAACTGCCATGTTCTAATGGGATAGTAAGGAAAGCTCGAGAGGCTGAATGGTGATTTTCTCTTCCTGTGTTATCATATATCTAAATAATTGGATTAATAATTTAGTTAAATTATTGGAGCAGGAAAATACAGGCTGATGAATTAATTATTTACATGGAAACATCAGCACCTAAGATTTGCCATTTTTTTTGTTTTGGTTGTTCCTGTTCATGTTAGTTTGTTATTGCAGCTGAAAGTACCAACAGCATCCAATGAGCTTGAACAGTAGAGATGGCTAATTAGCCTGAAAATGCTTCAGCCCGAATTGACATTACACCAGCACTTACTGAGTCCACTCTCTCAGCAGGCACTATGCTTCCAGGTTCGGCATTGCTATGTGGTAGCCCTGTCTCCAGGCCTATCTTCCATCAAAACTGGCCCCTTATTGGGAGGGTGAATTTATTGGCTTCAACAACTTCTACTTATGTAGCACACTCTAATGTGGCAACATGCTCCAAGGGTTTTTACAGGAGCATTATGAAGCAAAATTTACAATGAATCACACAGAAACATAGAAAATAGGAGCAGGGAGTAGGCCATTCTGCCCTTTGAACCTGCACTACCATTCAATATGGTCACGTAACTCAGTCCCCTGCTCCTACTTTCTCCCATACCCTTTGATCCCTTTAGCCCTAAGAACGATATCTAACTCCTTCTTAAAAGAATTCAATATTTTGGCCTCATCTGCTTTCCCAAGGCTCACAGTTGTCTGGGTGAATTATTAGTTCCTCATCTCAGTTCTAAATGATCCAGCCCATATTATTGGACATGTGGTTGTTACCCGTGACCAAAAACTTGGTCAAGCAGAAACAAAAACCGAGAAAAGCTCACCAGGTCTGGCGGCATCTATGAAGACAAAGCCGAGTTAGCAGTTGATCTTCCCTGTCTTGCTGTCAACCATCCCTTTGTCTGCCTAACTTCTTTCTCTCTCTCTCTCTCTCTGGGCTCTGTCTCCACCTATCTGCTCACTCCTTTTCACCCCAACTGTTATCAATGTATGCACCACCTTTTCATAGCTATTATCAGTTCTGAATAAAGATTACAACTGGACTCGAAATGTTAACTCTGGATTTCTCTCTCCACAGATGCTGCTAGGCCTGCTGAGTTTCTCCAGCATTTTCTGTAATTGTTTCAGATCTTCAGCATCCACAATTCTTTATTCTATTTTACTTGGTCAAGCAGGTTGGTTTTAATGACCATATTAAAGAAGTATTTCAAATAACATCAGTCACATTAGACCAAGTCACATTGAGAACAATAAAACAGAGGAGCAAGTAACTGGCCGAAGAGAGAGGTCATAAAGGTCTGCAGCGTGGAAACCGACCCTTCGGCCCAACTAGCTCATGCCGCCCAGTTTTCACAATTAAACTAGCCCCATTTGCCTGTGTTTGGCCCATATCCCTCCATATTTATCCCATCTATGTACCTGTCTAAATGTTTCAGAAGTGACAAAACTGTACTAGCTTCTACCACGACCTCTGACAGCCTGTTCCAGACACTCACCACCCTTTTTGTGAAAAAAAATTGCCCCTCTGGACTCTTTTTTTACCTCTCCCCTCTCAACATAAACCTATACTCTCTAATTTTAGACTCCCCCACCATGGGTAAAAGCTATTGGCTATCAAATTATGTATGCCTCTCATGATTATACAGACATCTGTAAGGTCACCCCTCAGTCTCCTACACTGCAGGGAAAAAATGAGTCCCAGCCTATCCAACCTCTTCCTACGCTATGAGTATTAAAGGAGGGATGTATTTAGAAATTTAAGGATATGAAGAATTGAAGGATATGTTAGTCTTGGTGGGAGGGCAGGGTGGTTGAGGAACTAAGGGTAGTACTCCCTAGAATTTTGCTTAAAGAATGAATCGGTATAAAGCATAGATTGCCCAGGTTGTGGATTCCAACAGGAGGCATGGTCTTTCAAAATTAGAGCTAGAATTTTCAGGAGTGAAATTAGGAAACATTTTTAACCCAAAGGAGGGTAAAGGTTTGGAATTCAGCTCAGCAAACAAATGGTGATGCTAGATTAATGGTTAATTTTCTGCCTGAGATTGCAAGATTTCTGTTAACCCAAAGTATCAAAGGTTAAAGAAAGGCAGATATGTGGAGTTAGTTCACAGATCAACCATCATCCCTTTGAATAGTTGAACAAATTCTGAATGGTCTACTCTTGTTGTCATATCAGGAGAAAACTGGAAAGTTTAGGGCAAAGGAAGCCAAGGACTGAGCCGCCAATGTTGGGGTGATGAGAAACAGGGATATGCATGAAGCCAGAATTGGAGGAGCATAGAACAGAGCTCCTGTGAAATTGTAAGGCACAGAAGAGATATCCGTGTATATTAATTTGGCTCTCCATCTTGTTAAGTTCATACTTCTCTTAATCACAGCTTCTAATGACATATTGGCTGTGTTTGATCTTGAAACAAAGAAAATTCTGCAGCAGGACAGAACGATGTTAAGCTCAATCACAATTCTTTGCAGCAGTTTCACTGTAAAACAGAGGTTTTGATTATCAGGCAGTTCTCTTACTTCACCTCACTCCATTTTTTTCTGCACCTTTTATATGTTATGGGAACAAAGGAACAGGCGTAGGCCATTCGGCCCCTCGAGCTTGTTCTGCCATTCAGTGAGATCATGACCTAACTCCATGTACTTGCTTTTGGCCCATGTCTCTTAATTGTTTTGTTAAGCAAAAGGTATTATCTATCTCAAATTTTAAATTAACAACTGATCCAGCATCTGCTGCCTTTTGTGGAAAAGAGTTCCAAGCATCTACCACCTTTTCTATCTAGAATGGCTTCCTAACATTTCTCCTGAACGGTCTGGCCCCAATTCTCAAACTATCCCCTCTAGTTCTAGGATCATCAACCAATGAAAATGGTTTATCTTTACCTATCTTGTCTTTTCCTGCTAATATTTTGAAGGGGTTGAGAGAGATGCAGTTCTGTCCACTATATCAGTTAAATATCTAATCTTTGTGTGCACACTGAAGGACAGAATGCTAGCAGACTTCGTGATGTGGGGTATTGCAGTTTATGCTGGTCTGCCAGACCTTAACATCTAATAATGTGCACTTCCTAACAGGAATGACTGAAAAGTGTTGCTGAACGGGAATGCATCCTACAGCAATACTCTTCCCCATCATTCCATTCAAATCATTGTCAATTGTTGGAAAAACTCATCTGGTTCACTAATATCGTTCAGGGATGGAAATCTGCTGTCCTCGCTTGGTCTGGCCTACAAGTGACTCCAGACCCACGACAATATGGTTGACTTTCAAGTGCCCCTCGAAATGGCCTAGCAAGCCATTCAGTTGTACTAATCACGACAAAGTCTCAAAGAAATGAAACTGGAAAAATCACCTGGCATCGACCTAGGCACTGGAAAAGACAACGGCAGAAACAGCCCTGTCGACCCTGCAAAGTCCAGTCTCACATAGCCTGACATAGTCATGCTCATGGAATCAAACCTTACAGACAATGTCCCAGACACCACCATCACCATCCCTGGATATGTCCTGTCTCACCGACAGGACAGATCAGCAGAGGTGGTGGTACAGTAGTATACAGTTGGGACTGAGTTGCCCTGGGAATCCTCAACATTGACTGCACACCCTAGGCTTCAGGTTAAACATGAGCAAGGAAACCTCCTGCTGATTACCACATACCATCTTCCCTCAGCTGATGAATCGGTACTCCTCCATGTTGAACAACACTTGAAGGAAGTAGTGGGGATGGCAAGGGCACAAAATGTACTCTTGGTGGGGGATTTCAATATGTGCCAAGAGTGGCTCGTCAGCAGTATTACTGATCGAGCTGGTTGGGTCCTACAGGACATAGCTGCTAGACTGGGTCTGTGGCAGGTGGTGAGGGAACCAACAAGAGAGAAAAACATACTTGACCTCATCCTTACTAATCTGCTAGCTGCAGATGCACCTGTCCATGACACTATTGATAAGAGTGACCATTGCACAGTCCTTGTGGAGATGAAGTCCCGCCTTCACACTGAGAATAACTTCCACCATCACTGTGCTAAATGGGACAGACTTCAAACAGATCTAGCAACTCAAACCTTGGCATCCATGAGGTGCTGTGGGCCATCAACAGCAGCAGAATTGTCCTCCAGCACAATCTGTAACTTCATGGCCCGGCATATCCACCACTCAACCATCACCATCAAGCCAGGGGATCAATCCTGGTTCAGTGGAGAGTGCAGGAGGGCATGCTAGGAGCTGCACCAGGTATAACTGAAGATGAGGTGTCAACCTGGTGAACCCACCAAACTGGACTACTTGCACACCAAACAGCATAAGCAGCAAGTGACAAACAGAGCTAAGCGAGCCCACAATCAAAGGATCAGATTTAAGCTCTGCAGTCCTGCTACATCCAGTAATGAATGGTGGTGGAGGATTAAACAACTCATTGGAGGAGCAGGCTCCACAAATATCCCCATTCTCAATGATGGGAGAGCTCAGCACATCAGTGCAAAAGATAAGATTGAAGCATTCGCAGCAATCTTCAGTTAGAAATGCCGAGTGGATGATCCATTTCAACCTCCTCCAGTGGTCCCCAGCATTACAGATACCAGTCCAAAGCCAATTCGATTCACTCTGTGTGATACCAAGAAACGGTTGGAGACACTGGATACTGCAAAGGCCACGGGCCCTGACAACATTCTGGCAAAAGTACCAAAGACTTGTGCTCCAGACCATGCCATTCCCCTGGCCAAGCTGTTCCAGTACAGTTACAGCACTGGTATCTACCCAACAATGTGGAAAATTGCCTAACTATGTCCTATGACAAAAAGCAGGACAAATCCAAACTGCCCAATTACCACCCCATCAGTCTCCTCTCGATCATCAGTAAAGTGATGGAAGGTGTCATCAACAGTGCTATCAAGCAGCATTTGCTCGGAAATAACCTGCTCAGTGATTCCCAGTTTGGGTTCCACCAGGATCACTCAGCTCCTGACCTCATTACAGCCTGGGTTAAACATGGACAAAAGAGCTGAATTCCAGAGATGAGGTGAGAGTGACAGCCCTTGACGTCAAGGCTGCATTTGACCGAGTGTGGCATATAAGAGCCCGAGCAAAATTGGAGTCAATGGGTATCAGGGGGCAAACTCTCCAGTGGTTGGAGTCATACCTGACACATAGGAAGATGGTCATGCTTGTTGGTGGTCAGTCATCTCAACTCCAGGACATATCTGCAGGAGTTCCTCAGGGTAGTGTCCTAGGACCAACCATCTTCAACTGCTTTATCAATGACCTTCCCTCCATCATTAGGTCAGAAGTGGGGATGTTCGGCGATGATTGCACAATGTTCAGCACCATTCATGACTCTTCAGATACTGAAGCAGTCCATGTTCACATGCAACAAGCTCCAGGCTTGGGCTGACAAGTGACAAGTAACAATCCTGCCACAAAAATGCCGGGCTATGACCATCATCAAGAGACAGTCTAACCACTGCCCCTTGACATTTCAATTGTGTTACCATCACTGAATCCCTCACTATTAACATTCTGGGGGTTACCATTGACCAGAAGTTCAACTGGACTCACCGCATTAACACAGTGGCTACAAGAGCAGGTCAGAAGCTAGGAATACTGTGGCAAGTAACATACCTCCTGACTCCCCAAAGCCTGTCCACCATCCACAAGGTGCAAGTCAGGAGTGTGATGGAATACTCTCCACTTGCCTGGATGAGTGCAGCTCCAACAACACTCAAGAAGCTTGATTGGCACTGCATCCACAATTATCCACTCCCTCCACCACTGATGCTCAGTAACAGCAGTGTGTACTATCTACAAGATGCACTGCAGAAATTCACCAAAGATCCATAGACAGCACCTTCCAAACCCATGACCAATTCCATCTCGAAGGACAAGGGCAGCAGCATAATGGGAGCACCACCACCTCCAAGCCACTCACCATCTGACTTGGAAATATATCGCTGTTCCTTCACTGTCACTGGCTCAAAATCCTGGAATTCCGTCCTTACAGCATTGTAGGTCAACTTACACACATGGACTGCAGCGGCTCAAGAAGGCAGCTCACTACCACCTTCTCGAGCAACTAGGGATGGGCAATAAACACTGGCCCAGCCGGCAGTGCCCACATCCCACAAATGAATACATTAAAAAAAAAAACCCACCATCGCCAGGTAACCTAAAATTGAGAACAAGGTTCCAATTGCACTGAATTTAAACATGTTGCACTGTAATTTATCTGGAGTACTATGTACAGTTTTGATTCCCTTGAGTAAGAATGTAATTGCATTGGAGGCAGTTTATAGATTAATTCCAGAGATGGAAGACTTGTCTCACAAGGGACAGATTGGTCTAAACTGCTCAATCAGCTTTCATTGTTTTCTACTTTTAAGAAGTATTGCTGAAAAGAAAGACATTTTGTCAAAGCTATTTGATTTGCAAGTTTCCAGAGTTTAGAAGAATGACAGGAGATGTAATTGAGGTATTTAACATGCTAAAGGGGATTGACAAAGTAGACGTAGAGTGTACGTTTCCCCTGTGGAGCGATCTACAATGAGATGTCATAATCTTAGGATAACAGGTGGCAGATTTACAACAGAGATGAGGAGAAGTCACTTTTCTCAAATGTCTGTGAATTTGTGGGATTCACTACCTCAATAGTAAGGTGGGTGCTGGCACATTGAATAAATTTAAAGGGGGGGTAGGGTGATTTTTATGGAGTAATGGTTTAAAGGATTATGGAGAGTGGGCAGTAAGGTGGAGTTGAGGCCAAGATGGTATCAACTGTTATCATATTGAACGGTGGAGCAGGCTCAAGAGGCTGAATGGCCTACTCCATAGTTAGTTCTTACATTCCTCCGTAATTGCCCAGATAAATGCACCTAACAAGCCCTACAGTCTCCAATCTTTTCATTGAGCAACTTTTTTATTTTTGCTCCATCAGAATGCTTGCAACAGATTTCGTCTGTCCTGGAACAGCTGAACATTGAGCATAACTGGAAGTGGATGATTCATTTCAAAGAACTCAAAAAACTGAAGGAGACAGCAAGGTTGGTTTGGTCTGAAGGTTCTGCCAGCTGCTGAACATACAAGCAGTGGCAGTGGAGCCCTGATGCTCCTCCAGTCAGGGAGAGTTGGCTTTTGATCGCTTCCTAGGGACTCTTTGTCTGGTTCCTGTGGGAAGGGTGACAGGGCGAAGCAGCATGGTGTTGATCTGACCAGCTCCAAAGTGGGTAGATAAAGGCAACACTTCTTCCTTTACTTCTTGAAAACTGACTTAGTTGTGATTTACATTTTATGTATTTTCTAGTTGGCCTGTTAGGACCCCCCTCTAGAGCAGGTGGGACTTGAATCTGGACCTCCCGGCTCAGAGGTAGATACTACCACAGTGCCAGACGAGACCTCCTCCTTAAGTTCTTAGATATTTTCTAATCAACCTGTTCAAAGACGTTATTACACACCTTTAGTGCAGGTGGAACTTAAACCCAGGCCTCCTGGCTTAGAGGTAGGAACACTACTACTGTGTCACAAGAGCTCCTATTGAATTACACTTTTAGGAAACAAACTCAATAATTTTAACCTATGTTCTTGGGAACACTGTAAGGTTATGACCAGCCTCAAAGGTAAATTACTGTATCCTAAAATGTGCCCTGATGTCAATGGGACGTGAAGTAGGTTCTCTAAAATGTCTGGAAATCATTAACTTACATCGCTGAGCAGCAACTGTGGCTTAGATGGTAGCATTGCTTCCTCAGAATCACAATGTGGTGAATTCAAGTGCAGAGATGTCAGTGCAGATCTGAGGGTTACCTGATTCAGATATGTATGAAAAATTGCATAGTACCATTTTGATGGGGCACAAGAGGGATTCTCCCCAGGCTGTGGCCCAATTTTTGTCAAAACCTGCAGGGCTTCCTGGTCGTTCATTGAATTATTGTTTGTGTAATGTTGTTGTAGACAGGAGTTTGCCTGAAAACATTTTGACAAAATGAGTGGCGTGATGGAGCAGTGTTTAGCACTGCTGCCTCACAGCACCAGGGACCTGGGTTTGGTTCCTTGGGTGACTGTCTGCGTGGAGTTTGCATGTTCTCCCTGTGACTTCGTGAGTTTCCTCTGGGTGCTGCAGTTTCCTCCCACAGTCCAAAAATATGCAGGCTAGGTGGATTGGCCATGCTAAATTTGCATACTGTGTCCAGGGATGTGCAAGCTAGGTGGATTAGCCATGGGAAATGCAGGCTTATAGGGGTGGGTCTGGGTAAGAGGATTGGTGTTGATGCATTGGGCCGAATGGCCTACTTCCACAGTGTAGGGATCAGGCTTTTAACAGAAGCTTTTCATTGACTGTTAGAATACTTTTTAGATGTCCTGAGGATATGAAACATGTTACCTAGCTGAATTGGCTTGGTTGCAAGGGACTATTTTGGTGAATGACATTTGAATTGTTCCATTTTACTGTTGGCCTCAGAATGTATTTACTTGCTTGTGTGTATTGATACAGAGAGGACAGCACTGCAAAGAGAAAAGTTTCTCTGCTGACGCGGAAGATTGCAGCAAACCTTGTGGAAGTTCTTCCTTTCCATGCGTGTGATTCCAGGTCCAGGGAGAAGCCTGACTATCTCAGCTGTCTCGTGAAGCTGCAGGTTCAGAAAATAAGTTCCAGGTTTGCAGTGTTTCTTACAGGTGAGATATGACAGTATCGCTTGTAATGGGTGATGTGATGATCCTTAGAAGAAGGAGAAAATATTGTTTGAAGTGAAAATTGAGCTGGTTGATGGCTATTCACTTATAGTGCCTGGGCCAGTAATTGTGAAACAAATTTTGTATTTAAGTTTTACTTAGAGGGGTGAAAGCAAAACCAATTTTTGAGAACACATCTGTATTCTCCATTGTCTCAAGCCAGCTGCAAGTCAAGACGGGTTACAACAAGCAAAAGCGTATTGAAGTACTGACCAAAACCAGAATCACTGGCCTTTTGTAGTCTAGGCTTGGAATTTCCTCTGGAGGATAATTGAGGCAGCATCAGACCTTTTAATAACACAAAAATTTGGGCCCCAAAAGCTGATGAGAATGAATGGAATATTTACAGTAGAGCATTTGAAGGATCAGGCAGTAAGTGTGAAGCAGCAATGCTGCTACGTGCCCAGGAAGTGGAATGCATTGTCTTAAATCTTTTTGTCATAGAATTGCACAAAAGTGGTAACACAGTAAACAGAGCAATCAGGCCACCTGCTCCGTACTGATCTTGATGCGTCACTTGAACTTGTGCTTACCATGCTTCATCTAACCTACCCTCATATTCTGCTAGGTATCCTTCCATCCATCAGAACATTCATGAAGTCATCTATTGTTTTGGTCTAAAAGGCAAGACCAGATGGTTTTTCTAATATAGAAAAGGAGGTTTGGTTTTATCCTGAGAAAAATGTTGCCAAAGAACAGAGATTTTACCCAAGAGTATCTAATGGAAATTAAAGGCTTAATGCACTCAAGAGGTCAGTAAAGGACCACAGTTATCGATTGGAGAGAATCGTAAATAAAACTTTGTGTCTGCAGCAGAAAGTAAACATTTGTCAGCAAATGAACAGCAATGAGAATTCACATTAATTAGTTACAAGAACTTACAATTTAGTTCGATGAAGCATGCAAGAATGCAACAACTGACATGATATTATCAGTGGAGTCAGCATTTTGGGTCCAAGCTGCCCTTTAGATCTCTCCAAATGCAAAGCTTTTTTTTTGAAAAAATAAACCGAATGCTTCTGCTGCACACAGAATAAGTTGAGTTTATCTCACTTGGACCTAATCCCCATTCTGCCACTTGCACACAATGTGAGGTACAGAAAAAGGGCATTTGGTGTCTGCTGATGTTTCTGCTCCACACCTCACTCTATAGAACATGGAACATAGAATGTAGAACATAGAACAGTACAGCATAATACAAGCTCTTCGGCCCACAATGTTGTGTCGACTTATTATCCTACTAAGATCAATCTACCCTGCATACCCTACATTTTACTATCCTCCATGTGCCTATCCAAGAGTCGCTTAAATGTCCCTAATGTATCTGACTCCTGTACCACTGCCGGCAGCGCATTCCACACGCCCACTACACTCTGTGTGAAGAACCTACCTCTGACATCTCCCCTACACCTTCCTCCAATTACCTTAAAATTATGCCCCCTCGTAATAGTCATTTCCGTCCTGGAAAAAGTCTTTGACTATCCATTCTATCTATGCCTCATCATCTTGTATACCTCTATCAAGTCACCTCTCATCCTCCTTTGCTCCAATGAAAAAAGCCCCTGCTCCCTCAACCTTTCCTCATAAGACCTGCCCTCCAGTCCAGGCATCATCCTGGTAAATCTCCTCTGCACCCTCTCTAAAGCTTCCACATCTTTCCTATAATGAGGTGACCAGAACTGAACACAATATTCCAAGAGTGATCTAACCAGAGTTTTATAGAGCTGCAGCATAACTTCATGGCTCTTAAACTCAATATCCCTGCTAATGGAAGCCAACACATCATATGCCTTCTTTACAACCGTATGAACTATGGACGTCTGATCCTATCAGTGCAGTGAACTCTTTCCTTGTCCCTCCTGTCATTAGCTGGCTTCCCCTTAAATGTACCCATGCCATTCACCTTCTTGGAACAAGCACGTTCCACATTATCATCACTCTCTGGGTGAAGACATTTCTTTGGTTAAGATTTATTAGTGACACAAATATTTGGGGCCCATCATTTTGGACTGCTTAACAAGTAAAAGCAATGTCTCTGTATCCACTCTACCATCATTTTAAAGACATCATTGAGGTATCATGTCATTTCCTGAGGAAAACAAAGATTGAGACATGACTCCAGTCTTTTCAGATTTAAGTATAGGGTCCAGGCTGACACTCAAAATAGGATTTCACTGGGCGCTGCAGGTAGCAGGCGATAGGTGGGGCATTAATTGAAGTCCTATGTTTCTGATGAACACCAGGTGTGATAATACAACATGGAAGAATAGTCATCTCCTGGGGTTGTGATCAACCTTCTTCCTTTCGTGAGAAATGTAAGGAAGGTATGAACTGGTCAGTGGTCTTGCCTGCTGTAGGTCGCAATGGGTGTAGTTTCTGACCTTCCAAAACAAAACGTGACTGACCTTCCAAGAAGTGAATTGATGGTGAAGTGCTTTTGAAATGTTCTGAGGATGAATTCCAATAAAATACTGTACTCTCAAAACTGAATTTGAAAATTTTTTTTTGTAGGGAGGTGCGGTGACAAGGCAAATAATTGGAGTTAAGACACACTCCAGCCTCAATCTAATTGAATGGGGCCATAGTCTGATTAGCCTGTGTAACTACAAAAAAAATTGTATTTTTCTTTCCGTTATAAAACAAAAGGAACTTCTTTTCAAATGTATTGTCCTTTCATAAGAATGTCTTTTGAAAATGTAATTGTGAAGTGCTAATTTGCAAGCCTGCTAAAACAATAGTAAATTATGCTGCCTTGACAATTTTTTAGGGAAACTTGAGAACCAAGATCTTTTCGCACAAAGTGGAATTCTTGTTACAGATGTAAACAGTTTTACTAAAGGTTTGAGAATGCTAACAACCTCTACACAGGACACTTTGGACACAGAAAATGGTAATTAATATATTTGATTTATAATTTATCGCTTTTTGATTTTTTTTCTGCTGGAATTGGAAGGATTAGTCATTGTAGAAGTCTATATAATCGACAATGAGTTCATAGAAGCAAGTTCAAGCAACAGGGCTGGAGGGGAGAAAAGCAGAGATCACTCATAATGTCAGTAAGCTTCAAAGAACAAAGAAAATTACAGCACAGGAACAGGTCCTCCTGCCCTCCAAGCCTGCGCCGATCCAGATCCTCTTTCTAAACTTGTCACCTATTTTCCAAGGATCTGTGTCCCTCTGCTCCCTGCCCATATATGTATCTGTCTAGATGCATCTTAAATGACGCTATCATGCCTGCCTCTACCACCTCCACTGGCAATGCGTTCCAGGCACCCACCACCCTCTGTGTAAAGAACTTTCCACACATATCTCCCTTAAACTTTTCACCTGTCACCTTGAAATTGTGACCCCGAGTAATTGAGTCCTCCACTCTGGGGAAAAAGCTTCTTGCTATCCACCCTGTCTATACCTCTCATGATTTTATAGACCTCAATCAGGTCCCCCCTCAATCTCCATCTTTCTAATGTAAATAATCCTAATCTATTCAACCTTTCTTCATAGCCAGCGCCCTCCATACCAGGCAACATCCTGGTGAACCTCCTCTGCACCCTCTCCAAAGCATCCACGTCCTTTTGGTAATGTGGCGACCAGAACTGTACGCAGTATTCCAAATGTGGTCGAACCAAAGTCCTATACAACTGTTATAATGACCCGCCAACTCTTGTACTCAATGCCCCATCCGATGAATGAAAGCATGCCGTATGCTTTCTTGACCACTGTATCGACCTGCATTGCCACCTTCAGGGTACAGTGGACCTGAACACCCAGATCTCTCTGTGCATCAATTTTCCCCAGGGCTTTTCTGTTTACCGTATAGTTCGCTCTTGAATTGGATCTTCCAAAATGCATCACCTCGCATTTGCCTGGATTGAACTCCATCTGCCATTTGTCCGCCCAACTCTCCAATCTATCTATATTCTGCTGCATTCTCCGACAGTCCCCTTCGCTATCTGCTACTTCACCAATCTTAGTGTCATCTGCAAACTTGCTAATCAGACCATCTATACCTTCCTCCAGATCACTTATGTATATCACAAACAACAGTGGTCCCAACACGGATCCCTGTGGAACACCACTGGTCACAGTTGTCCATTTTGAGAAATTCCCTTCCACTACAACTCTCTGTCTCCTGTTGCCCAGCCAGTTCTCTATCCATCTAGCTAGTACACCCTGGACCCCATGCGACTTCACTTTCTCCATCAGCCTACCATGGGGAGCCTTATCAAACACCTTATGAAGGCCATGTATATGACATCCACAGCCCTTCCCTCATCTATCAACTCTGTCACTTCCTCAAAGAATTCTATCAAGTTGGTAAGACATGACCTTCCCTGCACAAAACCATGCTGCCTATCACTAATAAGCCCATTTTCTTCCAAATGTAAATAGATCCTATCCAATAGTTTCTTCTCCAGCAGCTTCCCCAACACTGACATCAGGCTCACATTAGCAATTCTCCAGTCCTCCAGGCCCTCACCCATGCTCAAGGATGCTGCAAAGATATCTGTTAAGGCCCCAGCTATTTCCTCTCTCGCTTCCCTCAGTAACCTGGGATAGATAACATCTGGACTTGGGGGCTTGTCCACCCTAATGCCTTTTAGAATACCCAACACATTCCCCCTCCTCATGCCGACTTGACCTAGAGTAATCAGACATCTATCCCTAACCTCAACATCCATGATGCCCCTTTCCTCGGTGAATACCGACGCAAAGTACTCATTAAGAATCTCACTCATTTTCTCTGACTCATCGCATAACTTCCCTCCTTTGTCCTTGAATGGGCCAACCCTTTCTCTAGTTACCCTTTTGCTCCCTATGTACGAATAAAAGGTTTTGGGATTTTCCTTAACCCTGTTTGCTAAAGATATTTTATGACCCCTCTTAGCCCTCTTAATTCCTCGTTTCAGGTTGTTCCTACTTTCCCGATATTCTTCCAAAGCTTCATCTGTTTTTGGTCGCCCAGACCTTATGTATGCTTCCTTTCTCACAATTTCACCTGTCATCCATGGTTCCCTAATCTTGTCCTTTCTATCCCTCATTTTCATAGGGACATGTCTGTCCTGGACTCTAATCAACCTCTCTTTAAAAGCCTCCCACATATCAAGTGTGGATTGGCCTTCCCCCAGTTCAGCACTCTTCCTTTAGGGCCACTCTCATCTTTGTCCATCAGTATTCTAAAACTTACGGAATTGTGATCACTATTCCCAAAGTAATCCCCTACTAAAACTTCAACCACCTGGCCGGGCTCATTCCCCAACACCAGGTCCAGTATGGCCCCTTCCCGAGTAGGACTATTTACATACTGCTCCGTAAAACTATCCTGGATGCTCCTTACAAATTCTGCTCCATCTAAACCCCTAACACGAAGTGAATCCCAGTCAATGTTGGGAAAATTAAAATCTCCCATCACCACCACCCTGTTGCTTCTGCATCTTTCCATAATCTGTCTACATATTTGTACCTGTATCTCATGCTTGCTGTTGGGAGGCCTGTAGTACAGCCCCAACATTGTTACTGCACCCTTCCTATTTCTGAGCTCTGCCCATATTGCCTCACTGCTTGAGTCCTCCATAGTGCCCTCCTTCAGCACAGCTGAGATATCCTGTTTGACCAGTAATGCAACTCCTCCACCCCTTTTACCTCCCTCTCTATCCCACCTGAAGCATCTATATCCTGGGATATTTAGTTGCCAATCTTGCCCTTCCCTCAACCAAGTCTCAGTAATAGCAATAACATCATACATCATACTTCGCATTGTCAGGAAGGAGAGATCACTTCTGGAGTGCAACAGAGCCCAAGTGAATATATGGTTTGCGGATTTTGGAAGCAGCATAGAAATAGAACTGACGGATCTTTCCTCTTCTCCATTTTAAAATTTTATAATCCAGCAGCCTAGTTAAAAGATTAATAAGGTTGCTGACTGAAAAACAGTTAGCAGTCAATCACCTGAAACCTGAATAGGGCCTTAAAAGGTGTTAATTACTATTGGAATTTAGCTGGAGTGAGTCATCTCAGCTCACCTTGGCTCTATTTAAGAAGGGATATAGTAAAAACTGCCGATGCTGGAGTCTGAGATAACACAGTGTGGAGCTGGAGGAACACAGCAGGCCAGGCGCATTAGAGGAGCAGGAGCTAGAAGGGTCCTGACCCAAAACGTCAGCTTTCCTGCTCCTCTGATGCTGCCTGGCCTGCTGTGTTCCTCCAGCTCCACACTGTTATCTATTTAAGAAGGGGTCTGTTGAAAGCACATGACCAAAAAGCTGTGCACAATCAGGGAGGAGATCCAATCTACAATGAGACACAGCCGCAGTTCAGGAAATTTGGAGGCCATGTCGGAAGATGCTGCAGAAGGGAATGAGGTGCTTTTCGTTTGACTTGTTAGTTTGTAGTTTGTAAGGTATTTTTACATGAATTGAAGCCCAGGACCAGCAGGCAAATGCAAAACAAAGAGTGACATCACAGGGAAACATAAGTCCATTGGTTGGTAATAACTGCTAATTTGACTATCATGTTATAAGTTACTCTCAAATTGAAGGTAAATAGGAGAAATATTTACAGATTACAAACTATAAGACCAGTAGGACATTTTCTTTCAAAAAAACCCAAATTGGAACTAAGTAAATAGCAGTGCCAGGCCAGGTGACGTGTTGTAACTGCATGATGTGGAGCAGGTAGATCTCGCTGTGTTTCATAGAGACCACACCTATAGCAAGTGTCATCTGCTTGAGGAACTCTGGCTCAGAGTTGATGAGCTGGAGTCTAAGCTTTGAACGCTGCGACACATCAGGGAGGGGGAGAGTTACTTGGATGCTGTGTTTCGGGAGGTGGTCACACCTCTTAGATTAACTATGTTGAATTCAGTCAGTTGTCATGGGAAGGAGGGTGTGACTAACAGCTGGGCAGGTAGAGGGATCCAGGAGGTCATGCTGAAGGAGCCTGAGCTCTTGAGCTTCTCTGACAGGTTTGAGATTCTTGATCCCTTTGCAGATGAGTGTGGGCTGTCAGGAGGATGAACAAACTCACCATAGCACCATGGTACAGGGAGCATTCAAGAAAAAAGAAACATATTGTTGAAATTGGAGATAATCGGGTGAAAAGACACTGTTCTTTGTGGCCAGGATCAAGAGTCCTAAAGGCTCTGTTGTCTGCCTGGTGCCCAGGTTCAGGATCTTATCAGGGTTGCAGAGGAACTTGGAGAAGTAGGGGAAAGATCCAGTTGTTGTGGTCCAAAAGATACCAACGATATAGGTAAAAGGAGGATGGAGATTCTGCTGAGGGAATATGAGCAAATAGGGGTAAATTTAAAACGCAGAACCAAGCAGGTAATAATCTCTGGATTACTGCCAGAGCTATGAGCAAATTGGCACAGGGTAAACAAGATTAAAGAGTTAAATAAGTGGCTCAAAAATTGGCATGGGAGAAATGGGTTTGAATTCATGGGGTGTTGGCACCAGTACTGGGGAAGGAGGGAGCTGTTCCGATAGGACAGGCTCTACCCGAATCATGCTGAGACCACAGACCTGGCGAATTGCCTAACAAGGGCTATAGGGCTGGGGAGATGGGTTCAGTTCCATGGAAAATTATAAAATGAAAGGTAGAGGAGAAGGTCAGATTGCTGGTTAGTGATGGGGTTGATTGTTACAAGAAAGGAAACAGAAGGGACAGAATGTGTGAATGTCACATTGTACCAAGGAATCGTGAAAGTGGAGGGAATTTTGATAATAAAACAAACTTAAAGACTTTGTATCTTAATGCATGAAGGTAGACAAACTAACGGCGCAAATTAGGGTAAATGGATATGACATCATCACCATTATGAAACATGGTTACAAGGAGATTAAAACTGGGAGCTTAACATTCAGGGATATTTAACCTGTTGGAGAGACAGGAGGGAGGGAATAAGTGGTGGGGTAGCACTTTTAATAAGAGATGAAATGACAACAGTTGTGAGAGATGATCTAGGTTCAAATGATGCAGAATCCATTTGGGTAGAGGTTAAAATACAAGGGAAAGAAAACATAGGTAGGAGTAATGCACAGACACCAAAACAGCAGCCACTCTGGGAGATGCTATAAATCAACAAATAATCAGAGCATGTAAAAACAATAGAGCAATAATTATGGGTGACCTAAACTTTCATGTGATTGGGTTAATCAAATTGAAAAGGTTATCTATGACAACAAATTCATAGCGTACATGAGATAGTAGCAGTATTTTATGGAACCAACCAGGGAACAGGTTATCTTGGATCTGGTAATGGGGCAGCTTTAATAAATGACCACTGAGTAAAAGATCCCCTAGGAAGTAGTGATCATAATATGATAGAATTTAATATTCAGTTTGAGATACTTGGATCAGAAACAACTGTGTGTAACTTCAAGGAAGGGAATTACAATGAAATGAGGATAGAGTTAGCTGAAGTGATTCAGGCAGATGGATTAACAGGAATGACCGAAAGCAAGTGGTGGCAGACAACCAATGAGGTAATTTATGACTCTCAGCAAAAATACATCCCAGTAAAGAGGAAAGTTTCTAAGAGAGGAATCAATCAATCAATTAACCAACCAACCAACCAACCGACCATGGCTAACCAAGATGCTAAGGAGATTATTAAGTTGAAAGATGTATGTATAAGGAGGCCAAAGTCAGTGATAGCCCTGAAGACTGAGATAAATTCTGAATCCAGCAAAGGGAGACTAAAAAGATTATAAAGACAAAGAAAATGAACTACCAGGGCAAATTAGCAGGTGATATAAAAATTGGCAATAAGGGCTCTTTAAATATATAAAAAGGAAGAGAGAGGTCAAATTAATAGCCTCTTAGAAAATGAATATGGGGAGACTGGTTTTGGGAGATAATGAAATGACGGAGGAGTGAAACCGATATTTAGCATTAGTCTTTACGGTGGAAGGTATTTCAGACATTCCATTGATATTAAAGAATGAGGGGGAGGAATTAAATACCATCACCAAAACTAGAAAATGTAGTATTAGAGAAACAAATGGGGCTTAGGCAGATATGTGCCCTAGTCCTTACGGTATGCATCCCAGGTAGCTACAGAGATACTGGCTGCATTCGTAATTTTCAAAAAAATTGTTGGATTCTGGAGAAGTACAAGAAGAATGGAAAACAGCTAATGTGACACCCCTATTCAAAACGGGAGTCGAAAGGCAGGTAGTATCCCTACCTTTCAGCCAGGAGGCCATCCTGTTCCAGAGGTGTGTAATATCATCTCCGAACAGGTGGATTAGAAAATAGGCTTAAAAAAAGCAGATCTAGATGAGTGGTGGTTAGTAGGTTACCAAAAAAAAGGGAGATTTTCGTAGTGGGAAAGTCACTTAGTTGTGTGCGATAACACTTCTGGGTTGAAAAAAACAATCAAAAAGCATATCCAGTGACCTTAATGGGCTTTGAGTGTAAATATTGAATTGACTACATGGGTGATTACTGGTGGTAGTTAAAAGAGAAAAAACAAAAAGTCGTGGTGATTTTTTTTTGGGTGGGAAAGCCGCTCTGTCGGAGCACCTTGGAGTAGAAAAACATAAAGCAGACCAGAGGAAAGGATCCACCTAACAGAAAAATTTAAAGCACACCCAGATGGTTTGCATTGCCCTTAAGGGGCTTTGCTTTTATATATTTCATTGGCTACACAACTGATTATTGGTGGTAATTAGTAGTTTATAAAGTAAAGCAGACCCAGTGGTGGTGGTTAGTATTATATAAAGAAAGACAATAAAAAGGTCACAGTAATTTGGTGGGAAAGTCGTTTGGTAGTGTGTGATAGCATTTTTGTTATAAAAGAAAAATAGACCCAGACTCTTGTGGCACCGTGGAAATGTCTCTACCTCTGAGCCAGGAGGTCTGGTTTCAAGTCCCATCTGCTCCAGAGGTGTGTAATAACATCGCCGAACAGGTTGATTAGAAAATACAGTATAGCAGGCACAACTCTCCCAACCTCACCCTCACTTTTGATGGCTTGCATTGCCTGTACAGAGTTTTGCTTGTAAACATTTAATTGGCTACACAGGTGTTTTACTGATGGTACTTAATACTGTAGTTTTCAAAAAAAAATCATGGTGATTTGGTGATAGGGAAACAAGTTGTTCAATTGTGTGTAAGAGCACTTCTGGATTTTAAAAAAAAAAAGGAAAAAAATAGCAGACCAACTCTCCCTACCTCTCTCACGTTTGATGGTTTGCATTGCCCTTAATGGGCGTTGTGTGTAAATGTCTAATGTGCTACCTGGGTGATTTACTGGTGGTGGTGGTTAATGGTTAAAATCGAAAAAAGGTCATGGTGATTTGGTGATGGGGAAAAGAATCATTCAGTTGTGTGTGATAGCACTTCTGGAGATATAAGGAAAAATTAAGCAGAGCAGTGGCTCTATTTTAGTGCTCAACAATAAACGGTGTTCTTTTTCAGTCAGGTTTCCTGAATTATTACACTTTTATTTATTTTTACCTTGGCTTGGGAGAGACAAGCTGGTGTTTACTTCTCACCTACCTCATTGCTGAGGCGAGAAGCCTGATGTCTAGGGGAATCTGCTGGCTAAAGGCTTTGACTGTCTGGCATGTTGTAATTCAATTATGAATTTTGATTATTCCCTTCTAATGCTGTCAGATCTTAACAAAGGATGCTTCACTTTACACATCTTGAGTGTGTAGTACACCAAGGTCCATATGTTGAATTAGGCAGCAAAAGACTTTCAAAAATTTTAAGAAGTTCTGTTGTAAATCTATAGTTTAACACAAATCAATTTCCACCCTGCCCTTCTGAACCCTTCCCCTAAAACCAAGACCTCACCAGGGAAGAACTCTGCTCTCTTCTTAGTCAATCCACCACCCAGAGAGAAAACCCACATTTTTTTAATATTAAGAAGCCACCACCAATTTAACAAATCACCCAATAATCAGATTACACTAACAAAACGCAAAAACTTTGGGGAAACAAGGGAGGGAACTAAGTCAGACTGGGAGCGGGGAGTGGTGAATAAGAGGAAGTGGTGGATGCAGATACACTTACAACATTTAAAAGCCATTTAGATAAGTCCATAAATAAGAAATGTTTGGAGGAATATGGGCCAGGAGCAGGTAATCGGGACTAGTTTAGTTTGGGATTATGATCAGCATGGACTGGTTAGACTTAAGGGTCTGTTTCTGTGCTGTATGACTATGACTCTAGATAATCCACTCCATCACCTGAGAACTCTGATTTTTTTTTTCTTATAATTTTAAACACCCACCATGAATTCCTCAAATTAACAATTAGCAACAGTGACTACTGCACTTCAGTATGACAATAACAGTATGACAATAACAAGGAAAAACTACAATGAGGAACTTCACAACTTCCCTATGAGGGAACTAAATGAAAATAGTGTTGAAGGATGAGAGAATGCATTCCATCTTAAAGCACTCTGTCTTTTCTTTTGATTTTGTAAACCTAGCGCCTAATCACCCTATCATCAAATTAATCAAATAACTAACGATAACAAAAAGCAAAAAGATGTGGAACCAACAGAGGGAACTAAATTAAGTTAATGTTATAGATGGAAATAATGCAGTCCACCCACTGCAGTCCCAACCTTTAACAATGCTGTTTTTTTTTTCTAAGAACACTGCTTTCTTATTTTTGTTTATTTAAAACACAAAAATCTTTGCTCTATTTTTTTTCTAACCCTTTCCCTGTCCAGAAACAACCCCACTGGGGAAAAACTGAGCACTTTTTAAAAAAAAATTAATATATATTTTAAACACTCACCACCAAATCACCAAACTAATTCTACATTCCTGCCTTTTCCCCATAACCCTTGATTCCCTTACTGATTAAAAATTTGACTATCGCATCCTTGAATATACTTAATGACCTAACCTCCAACATTCCTCGGATAAAGAGGATTGACCCAGTAGATGTAAAGCACCTGTTACCCCACTGCAGGGCAATCTAGAATGAGAGGTCATAGTGTTAGGCTAATGGGTGGTAGGTTTAAAACTGAGTTGAAAAGAAATTGCTACTGTCCAAGGGGATTTGTGGAACTCGCTACCCTGGAATACAGTGGACACCGAGACACTGAATGAATTTAAGCAGGGGAGAGATTTTTCACTAGTGATGGGCTAAAGGCTTGTGGGGTGTGAACAGGGAAGTGGAGTTGAGGCAAGTTGAGATCAGTCATAATCTTATTGAATGGTGGAGCAGGCCTGGGGGCTGAATGGCCTACTTTTGCTCCTAGTTCTCATGTTTTTAAAGAATTCCACAGTTTTACTACCCCCTGAGAGAAGAAATTCTGCCCCTTCTCATGTTTTGTGAAAACCTGTAACCTAACTATAAAAGCTGCTGTGAAGCAGTTACCTTTTAACCCAAATCGACCTGGTGCCAGCGTGTCTCTCAAAATAATCCAAGTCCCATTTCTCCAAAGGTTACATGACCTGTGTAACCTACAAGTGAACACCACCCAGTTCTTCTCTAAGTGAGCATTGCGCAATTAAGCAACCACACATGAGCCAGCCCATGGGGAGGAGGAATTCACAGAACAATATGAACAAAGTAAGTGTCTATCAAGGGATGAGGAAGAAGGGAAGTGGGATATGCTGAATAAACATCAAGTATAATCCTATAGAGACCTAAAGGTGGAAGTAAGCATGCTGGAACTCAATAGTCCTTACAGGCAAGGGTGGAGGATATATGCCATTAACAAAGTAATCAGGGTATCATGGGACTGTTATCTTGATCATCTGGGCTGGTGGGCTGAAGAATGGCAGATGGAGTTTAATTTAGATATATGTGTCAGGAGGTCATGTTGCAGCTGTACAGAATATTGATTAGAGATAAAAGGTACTGCAGATGCTGGAGAATCCGAGATAACAAGCATGGGGCTGGATGAACACAGGTCAAGCAGCATCATAGGAGCAGGAAAACTTGACGTTTCGGGC
>JAHRHZ010000046.1:11004143-11041534 GCA_024137785.1 Ginglymostoma cirratum
CTGCTCCGATGATGCTGCCTGACCTGCTGTGTTCATCCAGCCCCATGCTTGTTATAACAAACTAATGACACTTACTTTTCACATCCCGTCATAAAACACTGCAGTACAAACAACTTCCTCAGGGATCCCTGTTTTCTGACACATACTAGATTTGGTCAATGTTCTGATTGATTGATTTATCATCACATGTATGAAAACACAGTGTAAAGTTTTGTTTACAAGCAGTACAGGCAGATCATAGTAAGCAACGGGTGTACAGATCAAGAATACAGATAGAGGCATACAGGTTACATTACACAGGGCATGTGCTAGGTGAGATAAACATTAGCCAAATCAGCATTATTTGAGGCTAGAGAGTCCATTCATCACTCTGATTACAGCTGGAAAGAAGCTGTTCCTGAACCTGCTGCTGCACGTGTTCAGGCTTCTGATGGAAGAGGTTGTAGGAGATCATTATCGGGGTGTGATGGGTCTTTGATGATGTTGGATGTCTTTCTGCGGCAGCAAGCTGTGTAAATAGAATCCATGGATGGAAGGTTGGCTTCCGTGATGGTCTGGGCTGTGTACACCACCTTCTGTAGTTTCTTACGGTCCTGAGCAGAGCGATTGCCATTCCAGGGTGTTATGCACCCAGACAGTATGCTTTCAATGGTGCATCTGTAGAAGTTAGTGAGGGACGTTATGTATGTGCCAAATTTCCTGAGCTGCCCGAGGAAGAAGAGGCATTGTTGTCCCTTCTTGACTGTCGCATCTACATGGGAAGTCCAGGACAGGTTATCGGTTATTGTCACTCTGAGGAACTTGATGCTGTTCACCCTCTCAAACTCAATTCCGTTGATGTAGATGGAAATATACTCTCCTCCTTTCTTTCTGAAGTCAATGATCAGTTCTTTAGTTTTGGAAAGATGACCTGACCTTTTTGAAAAGTAAGCAACTCATACGCCACTACTTTAAACTCAAAACTCTATATATGACATTTCATCACTGCAGATCAGAGAAATTTATCAGAGAATTGTAATTGTCAAGTATGGGTTTGAAAAAGCTGATCAGAAGATCGTGATTTTGAGAAGCCAAAGCATCTCCAAAATACTAAGCCCAGATAGCAATGAAGTCTGACAGCAGATGGGATAGTGCTAGGGAGAACCACATGCTTTTCTTGGGTTTGAACTACATCTGACCATCAATCAAATGAAAAAAATACAACAGGCATGGGAATTGATCACCAGTCAGGCAGATGCGTTTGGTACCCGGTGTATATAGGGAGACATTAGAAAGTTGGGGCAGAATATTATCGAGGTCTGAGTGAAGTGGGCTACGGCAACATTTGTGGCACAATCAGATGAGAAGTCTGACAAGGTTTATCGATGTCAGGAGCATATTTTTCCTTTTTTTTAATGCTTTTGCCAAATGGAGAGGTTAATTTCTTGCTAGGCAGTGGTGAGTTACCAATCATATATCATTATAGTTTGTTAAATTCTTTATTAATGACCCAACTCACCTCATTAATAAAAGCACAATACTGTGCAGATGTTGGAAATCTGGAACAGAGTATTCTGGAGAAATTCAGCAGGTCTGGCAGCATCATATTGACCTTCATCTCCGACTGCCCTCCCTGCCCCCAAGCCCCAATATTTCACCTTAATAATGCCAAGCCGCCTGCTCTCTTCTTCTCTCTCGTCCAATTGCCCACCATGCTGTCAAATGCTGATCTGCATACCACTCCCCACCCCCATATATCTTCAGTGTCTCCTGCCATTGTCCTTGTGTTATCTCGTCAATGCCTCTGTTTTCCCCACCAGCCTTGACTCCCCAAGCTCTTTTGGCAATAATTCCTCTTTTGCACCTGTAGGTACCCTGCCCCCTCCTGAACAATCACACAGTCATAGAGGTATACAGCATGGAAACAGACCCTTCAGTCCAACTTGTCCATGCTGACCAGATATCCTATAGAAATCTAGTCCCATTTGCTATAATTTGGCCCATATCCTTCTAAACCCTTCATATTCATATACCTGTCCAGATGCTTTTTAAATATTGTAATTATACCAGCCTCTACCACTTCCTCTGGCAGTTGATTCCATACACGCACCATCCTCTGTGTGAAGAAGTTGCCCCTTAGATCCCTTTTTACATCTTTCCCCTCTCACCTTAAACTTTGCCCTCTGGTTTTGGACTCCCCCACCCTGGGGAAAAGACGTTGCCTATTTACCCTATCCATGCCCCTCATGATTTTATCAACCTCTACAAGGTCACCCCTCAGCCTCCGCTGCTCCAGGGAAAATAGCCCCAGCCTATTCAGCCTCTCCTACTCAAACCCTCCAAGCCTGGCAACATCCACGTAAACACTTTATGAACATCAACATCCTTCAGAAAGGAGGGAGACCAGAATTGCATGCAATACTCCAAAAGTGGCCTAACTAATATCCTGTACAGCTACAACTTGACCTCCCAACTCCCCTACTCAATGTCCTGATCGATAAAGGCAAGCATACCAAACACCTTCTTCACTATCCTACCTGCTACTCCACTTTCAATGAACTATGAACCTGTAGTTTGTTCAGCAACAGTGCCCAGGACCTTGCCATTAAGTAAATAAGTGTTGCCCTGATTTGCCTTTCCAAAGTGCAGCACCTCACATTTATCTAAATTACACTCCATCTACCACTCATCAGACCATTGGCCCATCTGATCAAGATCCCGTAGTATTCGGAGGTAAACTTCTTCGCTGTCCACTACACTTCCAAATTTAGTGTCATCTGCAAACTTACTAACCATACCTCCTGTGTTCACATCCAAATCATTTACATAAATGACAAAATGCAGTGGACCCAGCACCGTTCCTTGTGGCACACTGCAGGTCACAGGCCTCCAGTCTGAAAAGCAACCCTCCACCACCACCCCGTCTTCCACTTTTAAACCAGTTCTGTATCCAAATAGCTAGTTCTACCTGTATACCATGTGATCTAACCTTGCTAACCAATCTACCATGAGGAACCTTGTTGAACACTTTACTGAAGTCCGTATAGATCACATCCCCTGCTCTGCCTTCATTAAATTTCTTTGTTACTTCTTCAACAAACTCAAGTTGGTGAGGCATGATTTCCCAAACACAATGCTTTATTGACTACCCCTAATTAGTCCTTGCCTTTCCAAATACATGTAAATCCTGTCCCTCAAGATATCCTCCAACAACTTGACAACCACTGATATCAGGCTCACCAGTCTATACTTCCTCGGTTTTTCCTTACCACCTTTCGTATATCAATGGTCAAGCCCCAGGACTGTGATCTGCAAGCCCATATGCATGACAACCTCTGCACCTGACCGATGATATGCCCTGGGATTATCCAGTCCCCAGGCTATCATCAGATAGATCCCATGACACCGGCTCCATCAATAAGAGCTGGGTGTAGCAGACCGTCATGGATTACAAAATAGTCATTGGTCATTTGAGTTGCATTTTGGGGTAAATTTATTTTGTTTTTGTTCCATTTTGCTGGCTGTAAATAAAAGCACATGTTTCGAATTATCCAATTGCTTGCCTGAGTGATGTTCCCCTATTGGAGCAAGCTGCGGGTCTCCAGTTGGCACTGGAGACAGGGCAGTGGTGATTTAGGGACAGCGTTTAGATGCAGCATAATTAGGGACAAGTAAACCACGTGGTCAGTTGGCTAAACAGCAACTAGGGTGAGAATAAGGTTGTGTGCGTGAAGCAGTGTCAGCTAAGTGCAGTGAGCAATGTGGCTGCTATGCCATTACAGTGCCAATGAGGGGGCAATGCCAAATGCCAATATTTATCCTGGTGTAGCACAGCTTTCCAAAGATGGTGTGAGTGAAAGGACGCCAGTCTTTTGTAGCTATCTGCTGAGTGGCGAGTTGTTCAGCGAATGGCATGTGGTAAGTTAGGAGTGGATTCAGTTGTGAAGGATACTATAGAGGAAAGGTAAGTAGTTAATGAGATGACAGTGGTAAGATACGGTGATACATCCTGCTGGTTTCACATGAGAATCCTTCCAAGACACTTACAACAATTCACACTGAGCCAAAAAAGAGTAAGATACAGCCCAAAAGGTCTCTTAAAAAGGTTTCTGTAGGATATTGGCAAATTCCATTAGTTGATTCAGCCAAAGAAATATTAGTGATTGTAACAGCAAATTGGTTTTATCAATGTAAAGTCATGCTGTTTGGAATGAAAAATCCACCGGCAACTTTTCAATGATTAACTAGCAAAGTTATTTAATTATAATGCAACTGTTTTATCTACGCCGAATATTTGGTTTTGTTCAGCTAAACCTGGGAAGAACATTTACACCATTTGAATAAATTGTTCAATCAGTTACAAGATGCCAATTTGGTCATACATTTGGCTAAAAGTGAATTTGCCAAAGCAGAATGACTTAATCAGGCCCACGGTGGGCATGGTCGAGTAACACAGAGCAACAAGTAGAAGGGCTCTCTCGGATTTTACCATATTGAAGACAAAATGTGATACGTAATGGTTGCAGACTTGCTCGCTGAGCCAGTGTGTTTGATTGCAGATGTTTCGGCACTCTGCTAGGTAACTTCTTCAGTGCGCCTCCAGTGAAGTGTGGTGTTCTGTCCCGCTTGTTATTTACATGCCTCAGTTTGCTGGGGTGGTTGGGATTGTTTCCGGTTCTGTTCTTCAGTGGTTTGTATGTCGGGTCCACTTCAATGTGTGTGTTGACGGAGTTCCGGTTGGAATGCCAAGCCTCCAGGAGTTCCGTGGCATGTCTATGTTTGGCTTGTGCCAGTCAAATTTTTGTCCTTCTTTGTCCATGTGTATTGAGACCAGTGAGAATTGGTTTTGTCTATTGGTGGCTAGTTGGTGTTCGTGTATCCTTATTGCCAGTTTTCTTCCAGTTTTGGCCTATGTAATGTTTCTCACAGCCCTTGCTTGTTATTTTGTATATTATTTTAGTTTTATTGGTTGTGGGTATGGGATCCTTTACGTTTATCAGTAGCTGTCGCAGGGTGGGTTTTGGTTTGTGGGCTACCCTGATAGCTAGGGGTCTGAGTAGTCTTGTGGGCATCTCTGACATGTCCCCGATGTACAGTAGGGTAATTAGTGTGAGTGGCTGTGTTGTGTCTTCTTGTTGTGATCTGTCACGGAGGTAATGGCAGATTGTGTTTTTTGGGTATCCATTCCTTTTAAAAATTCTGTGTAAGCACTCCTGTTCTGCTTTGCACAATTCCAGGTTGCTGCAGTGTGTTGCGGCTTGTTTGAATGATGTTCTAATGCAGCTCCGTTTATGGGTGTTGGGTGGTTGCTGGAGTAATTAAGTATCTGGTCTGTATGTGTGTCCTTTCTGTATACATTAGTCTGGAGTTCCCCGTTGTTCTTACATTCCAACTTTATGTCCAGGAAGGGTAGTCGGTTGTTGTTCTCTTCTTCTTTTGTGAATATTATTCCAGTGGAGGATGTTGTTTATGCGTTGGTGAGTTTCTTCTAGTCTTGTGCGTTTGATAATCACAAAGGTGTCATTTACATAGCGGCCCCAGAGCTTGGGTTGGATATTGGGGAGCGCTGTCCGTTCTAATCTTTGCATTATCACTTCTGCTATCAGCCCTGATACTGGGATCCCACTGGTGTTTTGTTGATTTGTTGGAATATATGATCATTGAAGGTGAGGTAGGTTGTGAGGCACAGATCCAGCAGCTTCAGGGCACAGTCCTTGTTGATGCTGTTGGTGTCATGAGGTGCCTGCCTTCCTGATTCATCCAGCAGTCTGGCAATTGTCTCTGTGGCCAGATCGATGTTTCTGGATGTAAATGGTGCTGTCACATCGAAGGATATCATTATCTCATCCTCTTCTATTCTGGTGTTTTGATGATGTTGAGAAATTCCTGGGAGGAGTGGATGAAGTGGATAGCGTTGTCAACTAAGTATTTCAGTTTCCGTTGTAGTTCTTTGGCTAGTCTATATGTTGGTGTACCTGGCAGTGAGACAATGGGTCTGAGGGGGACCCCTGGCTTGTGTACCTTAGGGAATCCATAGAGGTCGGGTGTGTTGGATCCCTCTGGCTTCATTTTTGGGTACTCTCTCTTGATGTTTCCTGAGGTGTGTAATTTCTGCAGGGTTGTTGTAATCTGGTTCCCTAACTGTCGTGTCAGGTCTATCGCCAGGTGGTGTCGGTATCTGCTAGTAGTGCGTTGGCTTTCTCGATGTATTAAGCTCCTCTAAAGGATTATTGTCATGTGTCCTTTGCCCTCCAGTAAGATTACGATGCTTCTGTCTTTCTTGAGGCTTTCCAGGGCTTTCTTCTCTTCTGTGTTGAATGTGTTCCACTTGTCTTTTCTGCTCAGTGTTGGGACTATTATCTGTCTGATGGTCTGTTATATTTCCTCTGTGGGTCCACTGTTTTTCAGTGTCGATTCCAGTGCAGCCAGGAAGTCAGTTTTTTTTTGGTGTTTGTGTGGTTATAATTCAGTCCGAGTTTTAGGACGGTCTTCTCAGTGTTTGTAAGTGGTCAGTCTAAGACGTAGAACGTAAGAACAACGGGGAAGTCCAGACTAGCATATACAGAAAGACCACCTATATATACCAGATACTTAATTACACCAGCAACCACACCAACACCCATAAATGAAGCTGCATCAGGACATTATTCAAATGAGCCACAACACTGACTGTGAGAAACATTAGATAGGCCAAACTGGAAGAAAATGACACACCAACTAGTCACCAAGAGATATGACTAATTCTCACTGGTCTCAATACACACAAAAAAAGGACAAACATTTGACTGGGACAACACATTCATAATAGCATGAGCCAAACATAGACATGCCAGGGACTTCCTGGAGGCCTGGCATTCCAACTGGAACTCCGTCAATGAACACATTGAACTGGACCCAATATATAAACCACTGAAAAACAGAACCAGAAGTAATACCAACAACCCCAGCAAATTGAGGCATATAAATAACAGGGAGAGAACACCATGCTTCACTGGAGGCGCATTGAAGATGTTACCCAGGAGGGTGACGAAACGTCTGCAATCAAACACGCAGACTCAGTGAGTAAGTCTACAACCTCATCCACAACCCGAGCTACAAATCTTCTCAAAAATCTATGATTCATTGACATGAGCAGTTGAAAGGTGCTGTCAAGAGTTAGCAAAGATGCCATGGTGAATTGTTGCAGTGTATCTTGTACAGAGTAAATAATGCTGACACTGTGTGTTAATGGTGGCTGTTCTAGTTGGTGCAGTTTAGTTTCTGGGTCAATGGTAACCTCCAATCCAGGAAGCATGTCGAGGAATGGAAAAGTCAACATTTTGGTTATTACCCTTCTTCAGCACTGGACGTGAGGGTAGGGAGAGCGGGAGGAGGAGGAGGACGTCTGTGGAGGAAGGTAACAGACTGGTGGTGATAGGTGGACACTGGTACGACCTGGTTGGTCAATGGGAGGGATGAATCTGGTTGGTAGCTGGAAGGTAGGGTCAGTAGGTGGAATGGAAGGGACGAGGTGGGGCTGGAAAGGGAGCCGGGGGATAAGTGGGAAGGTTATTTGAAATTGTAGAACTCAATGTTGAGTCCTCCAGGCTGTGGGGTGCCCCGGTGGAAGATAAGGTGTTGTTCCTCAAATTTGCATCAGAGTCAGTGAAACACTAGACGAGGCCGAGGATGGACATGTCGGAGGGGGAGTAGAAATGGGCTGTGACTGGGAGGTTACCCTAACCTTCATGGGCCAGGTGGATATTCTTGGCAACACAGTCATCTAGTCTACATTTGGTCTCACCTGGGTAGAGAAGACCACATCGGGAGAACCAGCCTAGGTTGGAGGAGATGCAGGTGAAGCTCTGTCTCATCTGGAAGAACAATTTAGCGCCCTGGTGGGAGGTGGTGTGTGAGCAGGTGTTACATCTTTTACAGTTACAGGGGAAGGTACTGGAGAGGGGAAAGAGGTGGGGTTGAAGTGAGGAGTGTGGTGCGAATTAAGGAGTGGTGAAGGGAATGGTTCTTGCAGAAGGCAGAGAGGGGTGAGGAGTGGAAGATGTTCCGGGTGGTGGGGTCTAATTGGAGCTAGCAGAAGTGTTTGAGGATGATATGTCGGATGCCGAGGCTAGTGGGGTGGAAAGTGAGGACAAGGGGAACCCTATCTTTACAATTTTTTTTGGGGGAGGGGGCGCTAGGAAGGTGGTTTACAGCTGTGGAGCAGGGAATGGACGAGGCACGGTGGAGGGCTGTCTGGATGACAGAGGGGGAAAGAACATTGTTTGAAAAAGGAAGACATCTGAGATGCTTGGCAGTGGAACGTTTCCTCATCAGAGTAGATGTGGCAACAGAGGAATTGGGAAAACTTGCCTTGACTTCCCTGCAACTTCCACCCCTCTGCCTTCCACAAGACCCATTCCCTTCGCCAGTCCTTAGTTCGTGCCATACTCCCCACCAACCACTTCAACACCCTTGCCCCCCGGAACCTTCCCCCCCCGTAACTGTAAAAGATGCAACATCTGCCCACACACCACCCCCGCCTCACCTCCATCCAGGGCTTCTGATGAAGGGTTTAGGCCCGAAACGTCAAGTTTTCCTGCTCCTATGATGCTGCTTGACCTGCTGTGTTCATCCAGCCCCACGCTTGTTATCTCGGATTCTCCAGCATCTGCAGTACCTTTTATCCCTAAACTGTCCTTGCAGGTGAGATGCAGCCTCACCTGCATCTCCTCCAACATCGTCTACGGCACCGTCTTTCGCCAAGCATCTTCACCTGGCCCTCAATGTCCAGCCTAACCTCTCAGTCACCACCCATTTCAACTCCCGCACACCCCCTTCACTCCCCTTCTGACATGTCTGTCCTCAGCTTCATCCAGTGTTGCAGCAACTCAGTGCAAATTTGAGGAACAACACTATCTTCCACCTGAGCACCCTACAGCCTGGAGGACTCAACATTGAATTTTCCAACTTCAAATAATCTTCCCACCCATCCCCTGGCTTCCTTTCCAGCCCCACCTCGTCTCTTCCATTTCACCTACTGACCCTCCATTCCAGCTACCAACTGGATCATCCTTCCCATCGACCAACCAGGTCGTACCTACTACCTGTGTCCACCTATCACCACTAGTCTGCTACCTTCAGCCCCCACCTTTACTTGCAGCTCTCCTTATCCCCACATCCAGTCCTGAAGAAGGGTAATACCCAAAACATTGACTTCTCCTTTCCTCCAGATGTTGCTTGGCTTGCTGTGTTCTTTTAGCCTCCTGTTTGTCTACCTTGAATCCCAGCACCGGCAGTTATTTTTGTCTTTAATGGTAACCTCGGAGATGTTGATTGTGGGGATTCAGCAATGGTAATGGTAATGGTAATGTTATTGAATGTCAAGAGAAGATGCAATTAGGTGTACTTTTGTTGGAAATTGTCAGCAGAATGGGGTGGCATGGTGGCTCAGTGGTTAGCACTGCTGCCTCACAGCACCAGGGACCCAGGTTCAATTCCAGCCTCAGGCATCTGTCTGTGTGGAGTCTGCACATTCTCCCTGTGGACTGTGGGAGGAAACCAGAGCACCTGGAGGAAACCCACACAGACAAAGATGTGCAGGTTAGGTGGATTGACCATGCTAAATTGCCCATAGTGTTCAGGGAGGGGTGGGTCTGGGTGGGATGCTCTGAAGTTTGGTGTGGACTTGTTGGGCTGAAGGGCCTGTTTCCACACTGTAGGGATTCGATCCTATGATTCAGAAGTGGTCAGCACAAATTGCTGCACATAGGCATAGACTCTTTCAGCATAAGATACAGATGATACTGAACATTTCTGTAATTTCAGAAGTGGATGTTTGCACAGTCATTGACGAAGTAGAGGATGGATGGCAGCAGATGCTACTTTGTGAAAGTCTGGTCTCCAAAAACCACAACTATCATTCTTGATGCCTCCTTATCAGTACAGTTTTCCCACATTTGCATCAACAGCAATTCTATCATGGCCCCTTACTACCACAGCCTTGATAGTTTCTTGCATAATCAGTGCTCATAAAAGGAATCCAGGCCTTTGGGAAGACTTGATTACATTATTTAGAAATTCAAAAGTAGTCTGCACAAGGCCAGATTATTAGATTTAGGTAACTTGGGGTAAAATAAAGGTTATAGAAAGAAGTAAACAATTGTGGATACTGAAGATCTGAAACAAAAACAAACTGCTGGAGAAACTCAGCAGGTCTGGCAACACCTGTGGAGAGAAATCAGAGTCAAATGTCTGGAGACCAGTCAATGTTGTCAGCGATCACTCACTAACAAGTATTACTATCCTCTTAGGAAATTCCATGTCACCGGTCAGGGGTTCAGTGGCTCCTTGTGCAGCTGATCAGCCTGATCAGCCTGATCCTAGGGCTACATCTCCTACCAAACATTTGACAGGTGGTTCTAGGAAGTGGGACTGTCCCTTTCCTTTTGCTATTCCAATTTCTGTATTTCCTCTTGTTAATGGAGTATTTTTTTAAAAAAGAATTGCGTCCTTTCTTACAGGAGTTTCTTCCAAGTTGGTTTCTTCTGAAAAAGGGTCTCTTACATGTTGACATCTATGTTGCATTTCTTGAGGGAAGCCTTCAGGGAATCTTTGAAATGCTCCCTTTATCCTCCTCTCATTTGAGTACCTTCCTTGAGCTGGGGGAAGATTCGCATTGGCGGTCAGAACTCAGGCTTCCTAAGCGCATAGCCAGCCCAGTGGAGTTGGTTTCAAATGATCAAGGCCTTGATGTTGCTGATGCTAGTATGCCTGGCCTCCCAGATGACTCAGAGAAACCATCTCAGAGTGTTGATGGTGGTACTCAAGGGTCTTGAGGTGATGTCTAACATAGTCCAAGTTTTGGATCCATAAAGAAGAGTGGTTATAGACAAGGATCTTGGTATCAGCACAGGTGTCATGGTCATCGAAGACTCTCATCCTTAGGTGTCTGAAGGCAGCACTCTAACATCAGATGCAATATTGAATCACTGCAATGTTAACCTTAAATAAGAGGCAGCTTCCCAGGTAAAGGAAATGTTCCAAGGTTGGGAGGATTTTTCTGTTGAGTTTAATGGAGGGATGGACTAGAACTTGACCTAGAATGGGTTGGTAAAGGATTTGAATCTTCTTGAGGTTGAGGCCGAGACCATATCTTTGGTATACTTCCCCAAGGCACTAAGTGAGACAAATATTCTCTTCTGAGATCAGAGATGACATTGTAATTCGCACATTGAAGTCCCAGTGAGGGCAGTGTCATTTTCTTCTTGGATTTCGATCAGTTGAGGTTGAAAATTTTTCTATCATAGAGTCATAGAGCTGTAAAGCATGGATACAGACTGTTCAGTGCAACTCGTCCATGCTAAACAGATATCCTATATAAAATCTAGTTCCATTTGCCAGGTTTTGGCTCGTATCCCTCTAAACCCTTTTTATTCATATAATTACAACATTTAAAAGGCATCTGGATGGGTACGTCAGCCTCAACTACTTCGTCTGACAGCTTGTTCCTTACAAGAAAAAGTTGCTCCTTAGGTCCCTTTTAAAATCTTTCCCCTCTCACCTTAAACCTGTGCCCTCTGTCTACAGGATAGGGGAATCCAGAACTAATGTCCACTCCACTGAGAAGCTCGTTGTTAAGATCAAAAATTGTGGTGAAGATGGGGATAAAGGGTGGGTGCAATGACATATCTCTGCTTGACCGGTCTCGATCTCAAATGGATTCTGTCATATTACAATCAGTAAGGACCATTGCTGACATCTTGTCATTTGTGGAAACGGAGCATGTTAATTAACTTCATTGAATGGCTGGCCTTTGACAGGGTTTTCCATAGCAGTCCCCAACTGACAGAACTAAAAGCTTTAGTACAATCCACGAAGGCCACGTAGAGTGGCTATTGTTGTTCCTGACATTTCTCTTGGAGTTGTCAAACAATAAAACCTACGTCCACAATTCCACACAGTCTGGTTAGAAGTCACATAGGCTTGGAGGAAATCCTTCCTGGAAGCCAAGGAGGAGGCATCTAGCGAGGATTCCGATGTTGATCTTCCTGGTAACGAAGAGTAAGGGAATTCTAGTTCCCAGAGTTCACTGTCTCTTTTCTTCAAGATGGTAGAAATGGCAGCATTCCTGCGATTGGCAGGGATTTTTTTGTCTCAGATTTCCAGAACAGTTGATGGAAGTGATGGGTAAGCTCCACTCCTCCAAGCTTGAACTTCTCCACTGGAATCCTGTCTACTCCTATAACTTTTCCATTCATGTGTCTAATGACAACTGTCAGCTTCCGCAACTCTAGATGGGAGTCCAAGATCGCCTTTGATGGGTATTTCCTCAAATGCGTCTTCATTGACAATTATATCACAGTTTAAGATACTTTTGAAGCTTTCTCCCCATCAGAGGGCCAACGCTTTTTTGTTTCTCAAAAGGACACCATCCTTACTCCACAGCAGTTTGAGGGAAAGGGTGTTGCATCTGTATATTGCCTTGGTGGAACTGATGAAATCCTGGAGTATCAAGATTGTCAGCAAGGAGTTGCAGTTCCTTAGCTTTCTCAGTCCACCATGGTTCACGTCCCTCGCTCTTCTTTGCAACTCCACCTTAGCAGTTTGTTGAGCTCTTCTCGTTGCTTGTCTGGTGATGTGAGTTGGTCAGGCATGGATAGCTTTCTCTTCGTATTGACGATGTCTTGGATGATACAGTCAGTCATTCTTATCGAACCAGTATTGGTGGTTCTTCGAACAAACAGTTTCTTCACCGCATGAGACGATGGCTGTCTTCAGCTCCTTCCAGATTTCCTCTGCTCCATTAAAATGAATTCTGGAGATTTTGGTGAAGACATTGCTGTAAGTACACTGGTCTGCTTGGCTCTTGAAGCTATGCAATGTTGAGCTTTTTTCTGAAATGTTTCTTTGCTTTCAACTGCTTCTGGTGGCATTTGATGGACATTGAGGAGTGGATGAGTCAGTGGTCCGTCCAACAGTTGTCTGCACTGGTCATTGCTTTCGTAATGAGGACATCCTTTAGGTCTCGGGATCAAACAATGATATGTTTTGACTGTGGACGCCTCCAAGAAATCTTGAACTTGTGCTTTTGGCAGAACAGTGTATCAGTGATGACCAGCTAGTGTTCTGCACATTTGATGAACAGGAGAATCCCATTAGAGTTGCAATTTCCAATTCCTCCCTTTCTAGAATTCAGCATCCTTTCAAACCCTGCATTGAAGTCCGCAAGGAAAATCATTTAATCTTCCTTAGGTGAGTATGGTGTCTAGGGCAGAATAGGAGCCTTCTTTGGACTCATGTGTGGCATCAAGGGTTGGAGCTTAGGTACTCAAACCATTGCCTGCCGGTTCCTAGCAAGTTGTAAAGAGTCATGAAGTAATTATTGATGCTAACAGGGAGCTCCAAGAGTCTGTTGACAAGTTTGTTCTTAATAGTGAATCCAATTCCATGTGTTCTGGGTCAATCCTTGGCTTTTCCTCTGCAGAAGGGGTAAACACCACTTTTTCCTGTAGGACAGGAAATCAATAAAGTGCCTAACTTAATAAACAGCTCTTCATGCTGCTCTTTCTCTGCGAGTTTACATTCCAGGTTCTGAGATTGAGTTCTACTTTGGCTTTCAGGCCACACGGAGAGGAGCCCACTGCATGCCATTTACCAGCCAGGTTCGTAATAGAATATTTTTAGGGCACCTTTTCTAGCCCCTTCCCAGTGTGGGGTAAGCAGAGTGGATCTTGAAGGAAGTGAAGCAACCTGCCAAAACACACTCCTGTCACTATTATAAGAGCAAAAGCAACAACTAAACTCTTACTACCTACATGCCAGTCCATAGCTAGGGACTTGCAGATCTCACAATCCTGTTCCCATCTCCTCTCACCACAGGGCCTGTGTGTAACACTTACGGAAAATTTGAATTTGTCTAGACAGACACCTTGTGCTGGACATTTTATTAACATGTGAATGCCATAGCCTGGATCACCATTGAGGCCTTCTTTTGGCTCGCACTTATTCTGGCTCATTGCCTCCAACGTTACCATGTAAAGCAGGGCAAGGCAACCCAGGTAGAAGGTATTCACGTAATATCAGTGGCTACAATGGCAGATGAAGTCTGAAATAGGCAGATCTGCCAGTCATCAAGGCTTCCCTACCACTGGAACTTGATCTACCTTTGGATGAGATTCTGAATTTCCTTTCTCAAAAGGCAGTGGATGTAAAGTTTTTAAATTTTTTGCGATATTAGGAATACAGCTAGTTGCCCTTGAGAAGGTGGTAAGTTCCACCTTGAACTATTGGAGGTCATTTTGTGCAGGAACACCTACAATGCTGTTACGGAAGTTCCAGCACTATATTTCAAAGTCTAAATGATGAGTGGCTGATGGGAAATTATCGGTCATAATGTTCCAACAGAAATGCCACCCTTGCCCTTCTAGATAGCAGTGGACACTGGCTCAGATGGTACTGTCTAAAAAGGAGTCTTGTTGAATTTCTGCAGTGCATCCAAATCCACAGTACAGCGTAGTTGAGCACGGGGTAGAGGGACTGAATGTTTGTGGATACGATGGCTCAGTGTTATATTCCGACTACAGCTTCACGCTGCCATGCTTGCGATAGCATAAACCTCTTTAAAAAAATGCAGGTTTTCAGCTGGAATGTGTATTTTGGCTCATTTTAACACCACATATTGAAGGAACAGAGATTAGACCTGCTTGTTTTTCAGTTTCCAATCTGAATTAACAGTGTGCTTACTTCAATCACCTTTTCAGAATTTCTCACAGCTTTCTGCAGGGAAGGGGTAGTGTAAAGAGGAAAGGGATGATCCAGACAATGTGAAACACCCAAAGCTTTTTAATCTAAAATCCACACAACTGCTGCTTCAAAGGAAGTTACTGTGGAGTGTTTTACTTTTTCTGTAACTTTGATTTCCCATTTCTGTGCACAAAAGAGCTGCTTTAAAAGTCAAGAATTACTGGAGGCATTACTGCATGTTTGGAAAGCAAGTAACTTGAAACTAATTGCAAACACTGTTGGTAAAAAAAAGGTCAGACAAGCTGGAACCAAAGTCAAAAAAAAGGGAGATTCAGCCAGCAACGAATAGCAATTGGTTTGTGGATGAGTGACCAGTTATCAATAACACTGTTTTAGTAGGCACAAGGCCTGTGATCACTTCAAGCTGTTCAGCAGTTTGAAAGCGGGAAACAAGAGAAAGCGAAGCCAAGAGAGCTCCACCAGCTCTGGAGTTATCGGTTCACTGAAGTAAAACCAGTTTGATTTTCTTTCAGCAGTTGCTATGACTTTTCGTTAGTCTGACTTACTAAGTATGAACCAGCCACCAAGTGCCTCATGCAAACTAGTGAAAGCAACTGGAGAAGGAAGATCCAGCAGCAGTGTTCTGATCAGCACAAGAATCAGCTCAGCAAATCCTTTGAAGAGAACGCACTGAACTGCTTTCCCCTCTACCCTCATTCCCCTCCATTTATGTATATAGAGGTTAGAGTTTTACCCAACAATTATATGCTGATAATTCACATTTAACTACAGCTAGAGTTGATTGACTTGTACAAACAGCAAGTATTGTTAACTACAGAAACCTGGTCAATGTTTGGTCAACCTGGGCCTAAGACAGTTAAATTTGGCAATTGTGTACGTTTCTTCTGATAACTGAATAGCGGGGCTCAATTTCCAGCACACTAACCCAGTGATGTTGAGTCATATTATTAGTGTCAATCTAAAGTTCATTAAACCTGCCCAAGTGAAAGTGAAATGTGATTTGGCAACTCCACTCAAAATATTAATTAATTGGCTAAATGTTAACTGCTTTTTAAAATCAAAATAATGGTGTATACACCAGTCAAGTCAGAAAACCATTTGGGGGAAATGGAAGGAAGGTGGGAATTTGATTCCCAAATGAAACATCTACACTAAAACCAATGCAAAACTCAGTTGTTACAATCCTGGCCAACAATGTGCATTTCAGTAAAAAGCTTGAAAAAAAGTGGTAGATTCAAAATGCATACAGCAGTTTATTTGAAGACCTTCTAACTTTCCAGTACAGAAGTCATTTCGTGCCAAGAGGTCACCACAGAACTTCGAGGCTCTTAAAGACATTTCACTGCATTTGGTTTGATTCTTCCAAATCAGAGATGGAGAAGGCATTCACATCCATCTGCTTTCAAAACTGGTTCTTCATTTGGCTAAAATTCTTAAGTCGGTGCTAATATACATTGCTTATAACTCAGTTTAAAAGCTTGGTTTACTTCCACTCACTGCCCAAGGTTACATTAGGGTATCCTTTACAAGACCTAGGGTTACCTCCATGAACTCTTCTGCAGAGTTAGTTGGATCTGCAAGAAGCTTACTGGCGTCAGCTAATTATCTGAAGCTTCAGAAATGTAAACAAGATTAAAAAGTATACAAGTGTCTATCATATTTATAAATGGCCGGTGGTATGTATACATGTTTTTATTGTGAAGTTGCAGTTCTACATAGAATCAATCCATCATAAACTTAGTTGATTACACAAATGAACTTTGAACCCATTAAATGTTAGAGCTGATGTTAAAGCAGATGGCAGTAAATACTTCCACAAAAATGGAATATTGATTTAGCATTTTTACAGTTTTCCACGTTTACAGCAAAGAATGCATCTGAATTGCGTCCTGGCTTCCCAAATGCCTGCCGCTTCCCCCCCCACCCCCCAAACCCCCAACGCGCCACCTCCAAAACCCTATCAGACATCAGTAAGTTGTCTTTGGACAATACCCCTAGATATCAGCAAAATTTACACATGATGCCAAAGATAATTGATGGCGTTTCCATCTAGAATCAGTGCAATACTTGTCAGGATCTTGAAGACGCGATTTAAAAAATAAGCAGGACCCACAATACTAACTTCCTTTTCTGCAGTGCTCATTCATTTCCTTAATGAGACCCATATTAAATCAGCCAATTAGGTGCGATATGTAAGGGGGGGGGGGTTTACTTTGAAGATTCATGCTGCTCATCCTCTCCAAAAATGTCATTCTGCTTCCGCTTCATTTCTTCAAAGTCAAACTCAACCCCCATCATCCTCCTGTAAATATCTTTAATGTCATCACAAGTGGTCTCAAAGTGGGTGGTTGCATCATAGGTTCTTGAAATGAAAATCTGTTGCAAGATAAAAGTAACCAGTTAATTCAGAAGGGAGTTTGCTGCATGGCTGTTTTCTGATTACTCACATGGAACCTGTTATCTAAACTATAGAGCACCTCTCCTTGGTATCCAGGTCTGAATCAATTAAAGTAGGTTGGCTGTTGCAGCCAACGGATTTCTATCAATGACCTCTGATAAACCTCACCAAACAATCCAACCTTGGCCCCATCTTCATCCCCAGGCAGCATTAGAGAATCAACGTCTACACATTTGAGATCTGTAGATATCAATCTGCTCAAAATTCTCATCTACTTTTCATGCCTCTGCTCCGGCAAATGTCAACCATTTCCAGGGGGGGTGAGGCAGTAAAGTCTCACGTGAGCATGATCTCACCAAATGGAAAAGGATATAGAGCACAACAATACAATACCAGATCAAGCTGGACCAGAAAACTACAAAATCTAGATTGACCCTGCTTAAAAAAGTGATCATGTTAATGTTGAAATGCGAATGCTGCTCTGCAGTTCCAAGTGCCTCTCCTGTACCTGTTCAATCTCATTTAACAAATATACCAAGCAGCTTAATACATCTGTCAGCTGACAGAGGTCCCTTGTTCAACTACCTTGGCAATGGAGGGTGAAAATGGCAGACAGATTTCCTCAAAAGGTTTTCCTGTTGTCAAAACCTTGAATGTACAGTCAGCTCTCCGCATACCTTTTAAATTCACCATGCTCGTAATACATAGCTTGTGTTGCTTCATTCACACTAGACAGCTTTTCTTCATGGCCACCATGCTAGCTAGTACCATAAATGGTGATTTCTACTCCGGTAGAGCCTCCCTGATTTTAAAATGTCCCACTGCCAATGAAAACTACTGTCCCAATGCCATTTCCTTAAGAGCCTAAGCATGTTGCCTCCCAAACTTACAGCCATCTTTCCCACATCACTATATTCAGAATCTCTTCAGAATTTCAACAATGACTGCTCCAAAGTTGGGAGATTGGACCCAACCCCACTCTTATGTTGCCACAAGACCAAACTGAAATCATACAAGTATTACCAAGAATGATCTTGTGGTGAGCACTTCAGTTGCCAGAAACTATGAAACTTTAGTTCCACTGGCTAAACAACCACTTCACAATTCAAATTTGATTCCAGAATGTATTGATTTTATAATGTCATATTCCTACCTGGCTTTCAGTTCCCAGGTCAGTTGGAACATACATATCACTGATGCAAACAAATCTGAAAAGAATTCAATGATAATGTTAAGTACCAAATTATCCCAGAAAGTTCACATTTCAATTTGGTCACAATTCAAGCTACGTGCTTGAATTTCAGCACTTCCCATTAAAGAGGAGTTACGAGCTACAATTAGAGCTGTTTCATTATTAGGTGTATGGAACTTGCAATTTTTTGCAGTTGCCAGCATTTTGTCCAAATTTAGCTGGGACAAGCAAGCTTTGGCAAGATTGCTACATTAACATAGCTTCAAAAGGAATACAGCAGCTATAGTGGGCCACTTGGTCCTTCAAGCCTAACTCCACCATTCAATAAAAATAAATCCTGATGTAGTTGTGGTCTCAGCTTCTTTTTCTTGTCTACACACCATATCCTTCAACTCTTATCTACTAAAATCTAACTTACTCTTGAATAAATGTGGAGACTCAGCTGCCATTACTTCCTGGGCAGCAGAATTCTATACTCTAACAATCCACAAACAAAAATTGCCATGTCTTAAAAGGAAGAACTCTTACTCTTAAAGATCTTCTAGCTTTAGTTCTCTCCACAGAAAGAAACCACTTGGTATCCACTTTCTGATCCCCTCAAGCTCTATGTATTTCAATCTCTTCACTTCCAAACAGCAATGGATAGAGGAAGTTTACTCAAATTGATGCGCAGATAATAAAATCAAGTTAAGGATATACTGCACTACAATGCAACTCTATTCCATTCTTTGACATTTACATGGAAGTCAAAGCTACATGGATGGGTGGGTGGAGCAGAGGAGTGGGGAGAAAGATGAAGACTGAGCACGTTTTTGGTTGGATTTTCAACCCTTGTACCCAATACCTGGGAAACTACATCATGGGTTCTGTGCTATCCCACAAAAGTATCTTCTGCATGTTCAAGAAAAAAAAAGTGTTAGACTCAAGAACTAATGCTACTCATTACAGACCAACATTTTCTTTCTACTTGTCATCTAGTGTGTTTCGGGATAGCTTATTGTTTACTTTAGGACCATTACATCAAGACATTTGGATTAGCATAAGGCATACTGTCAAAAGAAATAGTAGTCTTACTCCATAGTTTCAATTATACATTGTCTGCTAAAATCTAAAACAATTCAAAATATTAGACATACTTTTGTTCCACAGGCTCCAGAAGTTCCAATGCTGGCTTAATTTCACTTTCTGGATCATTGGTCTCCACTGTTGTGCTAATAATAGCAATGTACTTTCCTTGAGCAGCTACATTATGTGCGTAGGAGATCATGCAAATGTAGATGTCTAGGGAATGATTTAAAAACATTGCTAAGTCAAACAAGTGCTGCTCGGCCTGCTGTGTTCATCCAGCCCCACACCTTGTTATCTAAGTTGAAACAAGTTCCGTTTTCTAAAGACAAGTTTGACAAGAGATTTACTGCTCTAGAAAATTTACACTTTCAATTCAAAACTTCACACTTCAAAACTTTTCTCAGTTCGATAAACAAAAGTTTTGTATTACCACAGTGGCTTGATGACCCAAGCCCTCCATTAACACTGCAATTAGGCACCAGGACAGTGAATTAACTCACTCCTCCACTTTGGAAGTGTACCTAATCTCCCCAATTATGATTTGTCTAACCTCTGATTGTCGGACCAGTTTGGTCCCTTTACATTCTGCTCCCATCTGGTGTAAATCGATCCTTTAGGCAAATACCAACAAGCAAAATAGGATCAAAAGAGGAAGGCAACATTTGTAGGACTTGCTCAATGTTAAATAAGCTAGCTGTAAATTGCCACATAACTGTTCTCATTTGTGGAAACACTTCTCTGATCAAAATTTGCACATGACTATCTATAACCCATGGCACCAAAAGGGCAAGTGCGCACAATTCCATTTCCAGGATGAGAAGGAAATGCAGATTTAATCGAAACTACTCACCAGACTTTCTGTTGACCTGATTTTGGGGAATGATAATCTGACAGGAATTTACATCTGTTATGGTCTTAATGGGGTGACTCATGATACAAATAACTCGAATCACTTGGCCAATCTTCTTCACACGGTCAGGCACATAACTAGGATCACAGATTAGCTGCTTACAGCGGGCAATCTGAAAACAAAACATATTTTGACTAAATCTAACAGTACCTGAAAATTTCATCTTAAAAGCAAAAATAAAAACTGCAGATGCTACAAAGAGTGGAGAAACAAAGTATGGAAGCATCTGTAGAGAGAAAAAACACAGTTAACGGTGACCCTCATCGGGATCGAAAATAGCTGGGAAAGGGTATACTTATTAATATTAGTGGAGCAGGAATTTACTCATTTCATTTGATCTAGTCTGCTGTATTCATTGCTCACAATGTGGCCACTTGTACACTGGGGAGACAAAATGCAGACTGGATGACCACTTTGCCAAACACCTATGCTCTGTCTGTAAAAATGACCAAGATTCTAGTTGCCTTCCACTTCAACACACCACTATGTTCCCATGCCACATTTTTGTCTCAGACCTGCTGTAGTGCTCCAGCATAACATCTCATCTTCCACTTTGGTACATTACAGGCTTCAGGACTCAATGTATTTAATCTCAGAGCATGGACATCATCCTCCATATTCACTACCCCCTACCCACACCCCTAGAACTGGTTTTGAGTGGGCTGCTCTGACCTATTTTCAACTACTTGTGATGAGCAACTTAGACAAAAGAAGTCAGTGGATGTGATCTCTGGATTTCCAAAAGGCTGCTAAGTGCCATGGTATTAGGTACATGGCAGGGATACAGACTGGCTGACTGCCAGAAGGCACAGACTACTGACAAAGTGATCTTTTTCAGGATGGCAGCTGGTGACTAGTGGAGTTCCACTGGGGTCAGGGTTGGGACCACAACGATTCATGCTATATATTAACAATGTGGAAGAAGAAACGGAGGACTTGTAGCTACGTTTGCAGATTACAAAAGATAGGTGGAGACAACCATTGCTGAGGAAGTGGGGAGGGTGCAAAAAGACTTGGACAGGCCAGGAGTTGCTTTTCCATTAGGAGAGTAGGAGAGCACAGGTTCAAAGTAAAGGGATGACCCTTTAGAATTGAGATGAGGAGGAATTTCTTCAGCCAGAGTTGTGAATCTAACTCAATGCTGCAGAAGACTGTGAAGGCCAAGGCAGAGTCTCTTTAAGACAGAGTTAGATGGGCTCTTGACTAGCAAAGAGGATCAATGGTTGCAGGGAGAAGGTAGGAAAATGGGGTTGAGAAACATTAACTGCGACTGATTGGCAGAGCAAATTTGATGGGCCAAATGGCCTAATTCATTTCTTACAGTCTTGTTTACACTTCTCCTTGGCACCTACCAGCACCTTTCTCTCTTGCTCAGCTTATCAATGTCTGCTTGACTATCCCTTTTGCTGGCTCGCTCACTGTCTGGGCAGTCTGTATCTACTCTATTTAACTGCCACCACGCACATCCCCCACCAAAAAATCCATCAATACCCCCATCCTTTCCCCAGATACTTTCAGTTCTGAAGGGCAACTGGGCTTGAAATTTTAACAGTTCTTCTCTACAGATGCTCCCAAATCTGCCAAGTGTCTCCAGCATTTTGCCTTTGCATCACAAAGACACTCAGCCCACTGCACCTCTGTCAGCATGCAATAGTTTTCCTGCCAACTACTTTTTATGGCAAGTCATCCAATTCAAATGGTGTCTTCACAAACAATCCATGGATTATCCTTGAAGGATTGCTTCACTCTTTCACAATTAAAGGAATTCCAGAAGTTCAAACAAACAGTAAAGCTACCGCCTCTCAAGAGACCTTAATTCTAAGCTAACAGAATATAACAAAGAATGCAGCATAATCAATAATGCAAGAGAAGGAAGTTGATTAGTTTAACATCTAAGCAACCAAAGTGAAACTTCAGTATTACCCGAGTTCAAAAAAAGTTCAAAAAATCCATAAATGGCCAAAAAATGTTTCTCCATTGATTGTTTTCATATCACATTAAGCTGTATTCTGTTGACAAGTTACGTTGGTAGAAGTAGAAATAAGTGATGGTTAACCAAGGTCTTGCACGTGGTAAAATGCTGCAGCTTAACATTTAAGAACTCACTTAGACCTGTTTTCAGAGAGGCTTAAAACAGACTGGACTCGCAAGCGATCATCCAAGTACAAACAAGACAGTTTGCATCAACCCTCATCAGTAGTGATTAGACTACAATTGCTCTCCACAGCACATCCAATCTGTAACATTGATAAGTGGGAGTCATGGGCATCAAGCACTATTTATAGTTAGTTCAATGCTATATAAATCAATTTTGCACAATGGCAACTCAATTGTTTTTTGTTTTAAGCATCAACTGCACAGACGCCCCAACTAAAAGTTTACGTAGAAACCCTATCATTGTGGAACTATTGCAGGTCTCTCAGGCTTCCAACTGAAAGTGGTTGGCTCAGTTTCTTTACAACACATCTATAAGTTAGATTTCAAGCAAATAAAATTGGTATTTGAATCAAGCCAAATGCTTAATGCTCTCACCTCTCCCTCAGACTTGACGCCAACTACTTGTCCATTTTCAATAATTATTTCTTCAATAGGCTTGTTTAACATGTAGGTCCCACCATAAATGGCACTCAACCTAAGAAAATAAAGCCAGCATTAGAGATTGCTGACCTAGCTATTCAAAGCAATTCACAAAAGGACATGGGCATAGAATGTGGCTGCAACCTTTCTGCAGCAGATTTTGCAATTTATTGAAGAATCAGACCAAAAGAACATTGTATAAACAGGAGACAAATGAGTTGCTCAGAAATATCCCCAAACATAAAGGGCATGTGAAATTTGTGTAATTTGTCAAAATTCTGAACTATTTTATAGTTCTGTTCAACAGTGCACATTGTTTTATGGCACTTGCTCCAGATCACCCAGGACAAAAAAGTCAAGATGGTCAAAACAAACATGCAGCTTTCCTACATTCATTTAGTTAAATTTAAAATCTTCGAAGTGCAGTTTTCTCTAGTTCAAGAGCCAAAACCAGATACATGAAATCCACAAATACATACAGATATCAGAAATCGGGACTAAAAATATCGACGTTAAGCTACAACACATTTTTGCCACTATGCATTCCAACAACACATGCAAAAATGTGTAATGCCTTAATTGTAAATGCAAAACCTCCAAAAAAGTACTTTAGACACCCCAAGTACAGAATGAGCAGTTGAGGGTAGCTTGTACAGGATAACCAATGTTTTAGTAAGGAAATCTCTAGACAACTTCATTTGATAGCCAAAAGCATGTTCTAATGAGAGATGATATATTTTGTCAATCATACAAAAGAATGCAGACTACTAACACTGCAGTCTGATATCTGTATTTGAAAATAGCTCAAAAAGATTCAACACGTTCTTCAAGTTTCAATCATAAAGACATTGGAGATCAAGTGTTATTTAGAATTGCTGACGTGTTATTAAACAAAGTTGAACACATCCAGTCTGAAAATGCCAGAAAAAAAAAGTACGTCTGCCTATCTAAATGAGTGGAGCCAAAATTTTCCAGATTTTCTTCAAATGTTAGCGATTGGATAGACCAAACTAGAATACACAATGTTAAAACAACCTTAAGTTTGTACAAATTAAGACTTAATCAAAAATGTGAACTAAAAGTACACAGTTACGGAGTATGTGGGACACAAGTCAGCACCTACATTATCTACACCAATTCAATGATTTGAGCCTTGGTACCACACATGACCTCCACTTGGAGGTCTAGTATTTTCACAAAAGATAGGGTCAATTGGATTCACCCCTGCTATATATGTACTTCCTTGCGGGCAGATGAGTGACAGCAGAAAATGTCTCAGACCAAGCAAATGTACATTAGCTCAGAGCTAGCTTTTAACGATAGGCTTATCGCCCAAAGTTTTATTTTTCTTAGTTTTACAATTCTTAGTTTTACAAATCAAACCTGTTTGATCAAGGAGAGTTAAAGCAATTACAAGAGGTCTGTAGCTTGGATTTAGAATAAGTCTTAAACCACAATTCAAAAGTTTTCTTCCATGGCAAAAAGCCTAAATCCATTCAAAACACATTTCAATATTTAATAGAACATTTACCAGTTATAATTCTCACCTGGCAAAACCCTGAGGCAACTCTCCAAGGCCATAAAGAGGGTACAGATATGGGCTTTTCCCATAGCGAGCCAGCGATTCACTGTAGAGCTTAATTCTGTTTAATGTCTCAAGGCAAGGTTGGTCAATGTAGCTGAAAAGGGACAGAAGGATTTGAATGTGACCATCATATTAATTTTTCTGATCTGCAGCACGGATCATACCAACAAGTTCATCATCTTCATGGCTAAAGAGAAAAAAACCCAGCAAAATAGACACCCACAGTTCTCCCCTGAAGATGTACAGGGAAAGAGGAAAAAAAACTGGTACATACACAGCACAGAAACAGACCTTTTGGTCCAATTCAGCCATGCTGACCAGATATCCTAAATTAATCTGGTCTCATGTGCCAGCATTTGGCCCATAGCCCTCTAAATCCTTCCTATTCATATACCCATCCGGACACCCTTTAAATGTTGTAATTGTTCCAGCCATCTCACTTCCTGTGGCAGCTCATTCCATACACACCCCATCTGAAGTTAAAAGGGACCACTAAAAAGATAAATCTTTCCCCTCTCATCTTAAACCTATGCCCTTTAAGTATGGACTCCCCTACGCTGGGAGAAAAAAAAAGTTCGTCTATTCACCTTATCCATGCCCCTCGATTTTACAAATCTCCAAGGTCACCCCTCAGCCTCTGACACCCCAAGGAAGATAGCCCAATCTATTCAGCCTCTCCCCATAGCTCAAACCCTGGCAACATCATTGCAAATCTTTTCTGAACTCTTTCAAGTTTCACAACATCCTCACTATCACAGGGAAAGCAGATTTAGATGCAGTATTCAAAACAGCATTCACACTTCAGATATCTAAGAAATAAACTAAGTTGATCCTACGGAAAGGTACAAACTATACAGTGAAATACTGTGGTTAGCTGACATTTAAATGAGACTAGACATTTCACTAAGTCTACATTAAAGATAGCCATAGTACTTCTGGCCTGTAATGTTCATTGAAGACAAAAGACGTGTAAGAGCAGAAGAAAACCCAAGTAGTGAGAATCTAATTTGGTAATAGTAATATACAAAAACTTCATAATTCGCTACATGAAAGATGCAACTGTCATGCTGACCTGATATCTGTTAATTCTCAAGGCCTAGAGGACTGATTTGATATGACCTGGTAGTCTAAAAACACTGATGAATCATAGCAGATGAACGTTAAGAGGCTTACTTTATTTACAAGAGTGAAAAGGCAAAAATCAGGGACAGTTAGTTAAACAACACTTCAGAAGGGTACGAGATGATATAACTGAGCATGCAGGAAAAGCAAAAATGAACAAGACTAAAAATATAACAATGGTTTATAAAATTAAGTCATGTACAAGCACTACTGGGGGAAGCATTAATACAACTGCTGGTATTAATATAAAAATACAATTTAACAATGATTAGCAAGGCAGAAACTCACTCCATATTGTACATAGATATACCAATATAATGTTGCAGTAACTTTTTGTCTCTTATAAAAAACTACTCACTCATCAGTCCTATACAAGGCTAGAGCATGGCCTGTGAAGTCGATGACATCCTTCCCCAAACCAAATTTCTCATATACATTCTTCATGGTTGTTTTCTTAGGGTCAATACCATCCCAAGTTGTGGGGTCATTTTCATCATAAACAGATACACGCTGCAAAAGCTTTCTAAATCTATTTTTTTCTACAAAGCTTAACAAATCTGAAGAAAAAGCAACAATTAGTAAACACTTGAAACATAGACTCTTGGCTTTTAAATTTTAATTAGTGTTGAAACTAGCTTCAACTCGACACTTCAGGAAATATATTGTCACACTCATTTACCTGCTACTATAAACAAAGAAGTCTTATACGTTTTCCTTTAGCACTAATGGTCTGCTTATTTCCATTATTACAAAGATACAGGATGGCAATGAAGCACATTTAGCAAACTGGTAACCCCATATGATCAAACAAAATCATAGACTCAAGGGGTATCCAACTCATTCACATGAATTGCCTGTATATGCTGACCAGCAGTCAACAGACCTGAAAGCATATGGCCTTACTTCACAAAATGCTTTGTCTGGGTTGAATTTAATATTGGAAAACTACTAAGAGTCACGCCAAGAGCATAAACATGCATGGTAAAATTCACATGACTCATTTGAGCAGATCTAGTAAGTCAACACCAGGCACCCACGAGGCACAATGGGCCATCAGAACTACATTCAACCACAACCCGCAGCTTCAGTGCACTACTTCCCCCTCCACCCTACCAATGCCATTAAGTCCAAGTGGTCAACCCTGGTCTATTGAAGAGGGCAAAGGAGCAGAACCAGGTATATCCACCGAGTGATTTTAACTAGTTCAGACACAATGGATTGCATCACCTCTATGCCATAACTTTTCTATGTTCTAATTTGGTGAAATGAGAATACATGAATACTTGCATGGCTAACAGCAAGTGCAGCATGCAACAGACAGGGCTAAGAGATCCCAAAGGATCAGATCCAAGTTCTGTAGTCCTACCACACCCAGCGATGCTAGTGGACCTGGAAACAACAGGATGAGGCTGCTCCACAATTATTCCCAAGGACAATGTGAAGGCCCAGCACATCAGTGCAAAAGGACAAAGCTATTTGTATCCAACTTCAGAGGTGCTACGTGGAGGATCCATCTCTGCACAGAAGGAGTTATTCAGATGTTCAGTTTGGGTCCTGTCAGGGCCCATCAGTTCTTGACCTCATTTCGGCCTTGGTCAAAATGGAATTAAGCACTGAAACATGAATACCACAGACCAACAATCCATTCATGTTAACAATAATAATTTCAACTGAAATTGCTAGCCAAGATTTCCACGATTGCTATTTTAAAAAAAAAAATGGAGCATAGGTTTTGCTATGAAATAATTCTGTATGAACAAAGATTAAGAGTTAAATAGTTAGAAAATGGAAAAGAAAATCCTATGATTTTGGTAGGAGAGCTGAGTATGTTAGGCAAATGTCTCTGAAACACCAGTTTCAGGGGAAACATCTGCTGACAGGACCTGCACGTGCCTGGTGTTCTGACTGGATAAACAGCAGTTCCATTGGGCTGCAAGGCAATGATGCTGCATGAGCTTGACAAGTGCATTTTCTGTTCGAAACAAAAAAGAAGAAAGGGAAACTGCTACTAAACATTCATCACCAAGGTGTTTTCCTATACGAGTAACCACAATGGATTTCAGCAGATTCATTTGATTTTATTCTTGATATTGGACTCAATTGCTAGAAAAGAAAATATAAACAAAGTCATAACATCTATAAACTCTCAGATTACTTAATTGCAGCCACTCTACCACTTTTAATTCCTACTCACTGGATGACAAGGCTTCTTTTTCAGTCGATGGGACCTTGTAGATTTTACATTTTTTGTAAACATAGCTGCCCTCAATGACCTTAAAGTCCAGGTACCGGGTGACTTCAGTATACAGTAGCATCTTCACAAGCTGCCCTAAAGGGTAAAAGTATTTCACTTTTTAAACTGTATGCTAGTACATATTTTATCCAAAAAAAACTACAAAGCACCACAATAGGAGGAGAGGAAGGGTGAAAGAAATGCAGGGGTTAGGAAGAAAGGCATGAATGAGAAAGAGGGAGGAAAATCATTATATAAGACTTGAGATTGCAGGCCATCTCAAAGCATTAGCCTGATTATTCGCTGATATCTGAAGTTTAAACGTTGGAGCCAGGATCTTCTGAATTAGAGGCAAAATGTACAACCGAGTCCTGATAGGCATGCAATATATTCAACCACCCTGCTTTCTTGTGTACCTGTACCATTATCCTAAATACACAGTCTACATACATCTATATACAGGTTGTGTGAATTCAGTTTAGCTATTATTTAGTGCAGTAGCAATAAGGAATTTTACAATTAGCAAAAATAACTACCAGCAGACAGGGTGGTGTTGTACAGAGTATCAACCCATATGCACATGATCAGTTGGTTGACATACCAAGAGAAACCTGTGGCAAGTTCAGGCGGTAGTACATAAGAACCAGAAAGAGTAGACCATCTGGCCCTTCAAGCCTGCCGTGCCATTCATCAAGATCAGTTATCTGTGCTAGGCACCATTTTGTCTTTTTGTTTTGGTTCAATTGACAAATGCTTGATATTATCTACTATCTCCTCTCTAAATCTTAGTGATTTAGCCTACACAACAACGGTAGAAATTTCACAACTTTCATTACCCTCCGAGAGAACATTCCTTCACATCAGATGTTAACTACAGATGGCGATGGAGTAGCAGCAGAGTATTAGGGCTGCTAAGACGAGAACTTGACTGCCTGTCTACATTCTTCCCTTTTTGCATGCAGCAGTGGCAGCATCATGAGCTACCATAAAGTTACTGCTTCACTCAATGCATTCAATCATGTGTTTGAGCGTGAAGTGTTCCACAGGTTATACAATAAAGATTATATTTGCAATTTACCTACCATTTGCCATAAGAAACTTCGGAATTAGGTCCACGTTCCAATCTCTTCCCCTGCCCATGGATTCTGGTGGTGAACCGGGGAGATTAAATCTTTTGTACAGCTGGAGAGAATGAAATTTAGCATAATGTAAGCATAAAGTATATGGGGCCTTCACCATTTTCTTGTGCATCTGATTGTGTTAAAAATCAGGACAACTGATACAATTCAAACTAGCTTTCATGTAGATGGTGGTCTATAGCTGCATTATTTTTTTTTTGCAGAGCACCAAAACCTTAAACAGCATCTTCTTGACAGCAATCTCGGGAATGTTACAAAACAAAGGGGCTAGACCTAGCATTCATAGTTACAACTCTTCATATTTCCTTGATTTCAGCTGTATTAATTTGCAAAGTTTGCCAAATACTGTCTGCAAAAAGTGAAAGTGACAAGGTTATGGCTTTAAATGAATGGAACCTGCTGTATGGGAAATGGGATATATTCCACTTTTCTGCTAAAAGGACAGAGTAAGAAACTTTATGGAGTGTTCAATGAGTCAGCCAATGTTGCATTAAGTATAATGGAGCCCTGGAATCCTTCACTAGCCTGAAGAGACTGCATGTAAAAATTGCTATCCAGGTCAGATAAACATTATGGACGTACAAGCATTATTTCCATTTATAGAAGACTTTTCATCCATCCCAGAAGTGTAGTGCCACATGAGACAAATGAAATTAGAGTGTCTGCAATGACCAAGTCAATCTGTTGTTACAACGTTACCAGTAACATGGACCTTTCATTTGCATTTCCATCTCCAAACTCCAATACATTTTACTTGTAACACCTCAATTGATGCATTTTGAACAACTTTTTTCCTTTCATGGAAGAGCTACCTAGCCTGCAAAATTCTGATCTCAATTATTCCAACACAGTCAAGCCAATAAAGAACTAAATGTAGTACAGGTTAAGTCACATCTCATTAATGGTGCAACACCTGAATATATTGCTAAACTAAGTTGCAATATGGAAGTTACCAGATTCCTCCTAATCCACCAAGTTTAAGATTTGACATTGATGCACATCAATTTGGCCTTTGGGGGAACTGACCAAATTCAATTTCTGCTCCCAAATGAAGTCATCGTTTCAGTGTAAGCAAGGCAAATGCTAAATATCCACACTTTGTGCAAACAGACCAAATACCAAAAATCCCGAAAAACTTGCGACTTTATTTCCTCCAACACACCCCATTTTAAATTAATTGCAAGTATAACTTGGCGAGTGGCAACTGCATTGTCACTGTATTGTCACTTGTCAGTATGACAATGCAGGGCTAGTCTAATGAGCATACTAAAGTGTCATCAAAATCTGACATTAAAACAATCCAATATTAAAAAAAAAATTACATCTGGGCAACAGGTCACAATCGGAAACACTGGACCCGCTCCTCCATTCAATACAATCCTGGCCAATCCTCTTTCTCTCTGTGTCCCTTTGTGTCCTGAAAATGTGTTTCTCAGGTATATGCAGCAACTTAACCTCCACAGCCTTCTACTTTAGAGCATTCTACAAATTCACCACCCGAGTGAAAAATGTCTCAACTTTGCTGTAATTGTCCACCCCATACCGCCGCTTCATTCATTCTGTACAACCTGGTCAAAAAATTTAAACACTCAAGTGAGATCCCCTTTTAAAAAAGCTTACCTGTTCAACCCAAACTCTCCTCATACAACAAACCTACCATTTACGGACTAGTCTGTTGAGCCTTCGCCAGACTCATGTTAAACCTCTCTTGGAAGTTTCTAATATATTTCGTCCCCAATAGTCCTGCCTATCAAGGAACTTATTTAGCTTTATCAGCTATACACTCTTATAAAGAAAACTCCTAGGAGTTTTCAAACCAGCCAACTTATTGCAAGATATATTCTATCTACAAGCACATTACTTGTAAGGATACAAGTACAAACCACAAGTCAATACTTATTGAATCAATTATAAATTACATTATAACAGTGAAGACTGCACTATCAACTACTGTAGTTGAAGATATTCACTTCAGTGAGAATAATCCAAATAAACATTCTATATTCTCAAACAACAAGTATCAGTGAATGTCAAAGACTATTTATGACATATTGCACTTTAAAATTTGTGTAATGTTTAACTCCACCTTAAAACACCTTCTGGATAATCAAACAGAAAACCACACACAATCCAGCACAATTTGCTTTGAATGTCTTTGTCTCAATCTTCAATTTGAGCTAATGGTGAACTCAACCCACTTGACCCAAGATGCCTGACCTATTCTCCCACTGTATGTGTTAGTGCAATAGCTTTCAAGATTTAAGGGATTTCTTTGTGGCTATCAAACAGGCTTTTACTAATTATGTACCAATAAAAACTTTTTAAACTTAATTGAACTGTCTTTTTAGTGACTGAAACTCACAGGGCTGCTCAGTGTTTCTCGTCACAGGCAACTGGTTACTATTTTCTACTGTCAAGACTTCAAGGTTTTAGGAATCTTTAACTTCAGCAGTACTTTGACACTAGCTTCTTGGATTTATTCAAATGTTGTAGTGAATTTTATTTTTCCATTCCTTTCAGCTTAATAAGCTATTAAATTGGTCAATTCTTTTATATACTTTGAGTAGAGTAATGACATCTAAACTGCACAATTCTCCAGGTGTACAAGGACACTGAACCGGGTTGTACATGAACATTTCCCTATTTATCACCAAATAAAACAGTGTCTATTTGTTCCAAAGTGGATATCTTCACACTTGCCCACATTATTCTGTATTTGCCAATTCACTCAACTTGACGGTCATCTTAAAGCCTCTTTACTTCCACCTTACCAGCAAATTGGAAAATACAAAAATTTGATTCCCTTAAACTGTGGTAGGTTCAGTTACACAGCATAGAAACAGGCCCTTTGGCCCACTATGTCAATGCCAACCAAAACACCAAACTACACTAATTCATTTATCTGCACTTTGGCCATTGCCTATGCCCTGGCATTTTAAGTACTCATTCAGATGCTTAGATGTTGAGTATACCTAACTCCACAATCTTTTCAGGCAGTCAGTTCTGTATTTCTACCACATTCTAGGTGAAATTTTATTCCCCTTCAGTCATCTAACCTGCTTGCTCCTCACCTCAAACCTACACACTCAGCTCTTTGATGTGTCTGCTACGGAAAGAGATTCACACTAGCCATACTTCTCCTAATTGTGTATACCTCAATGTCTTTCTCCTCTGCAAATACAGTTGAGACGTATTTAAGACTTTACTAAGGTTGCCCCTTTGGTCTCAATAGATTCCACTCCGGTAATCATCTTAATCCTAATATACTTCTAGAGGCTTGAGGTTTTCCTTGATCCCATCTACCAAAAGATATCTTATGGCCCCCCTTTGCCCTTCTAGTTTTCTTCTGAAGCAACCTCCTACATTTTATACTTTTGAAGTGTCTCCCTGTTTTTAATGCACTGTACTTTACATAGGCTTCCTTTTTAATCAAACTAAATATCCTTTAACATTCAGGGCTCCCTGAACTTGCTGCCTTGCCATTCACTCAGAGGAATTCTCACTATACTACTTTGAAAAGACCTGCACTTTCCAAATATGGACTACTCTGCAAGTAGCTGCTATCAGTCTGTTTGTCAGATCCTGTCTAATGATATTGACATCTGCCTTGCCCAATTTAGATACTTAACTTCTGTACTATCCTTATCCCTTTCTATTAAGGCTTTGAAAATTAAGAGTTATGGTCACTATCCCCAAAATGCTCTCCCACAAACTTGAACCACTTGACCAGCTACATTCCCTAGGGTTAGGTCTAACGCTACCCCATCTCTAGTAGGATGATGTACTGATAACATGAATGCATTTAATTCCACCTGTCTAATCCTTTCACACTTGATATATCATGAAGAGCTGGTGCTCAAGTCATTGAGCACAGGTCAATAGTCTGGCTATAAAACATTGCCTTCAATTTATAAGCATTTTATGAAAGTATCAAGCCAAAAAGATGGAATTTCAGGATTATGCATATTTTATGCTAAGCTAGATGCAAGTAATTCTATTACTTACATCATCCAGTGGTGTTATGGATGCACTTTCACCTCCATAGTAAGAGTTGCGATCCATGTGCAGGACCTTCTTCCCTTTCACAGACATTAGACCAGAAAGAATGCATTCCTGTTAAAAAAAAATTTAAAACAAAAGTCAGAATTCAGATTACTTACATGAAACTATGAGCTGCTGGATCAACCACAACATTCCTTACTGGAAAGCAATGCCGCAATGCAAGGCTTGCTGCAGTCCATACCATTCTATTGAGAATTGATCGATAGCAAGTTTCAAACTGTCAGAAAGGAGAGATCCCATCCAGAGAGACAGCTCGAGTGGGAATATAGTTCAGCGATTTGGGAGGCAACATGGGAGGTGGCACAGAGTGGAACGAGGTGCTCTTTCCTCGCTTTTTTCTGTTTTGTGAAGTTTTTCACTGTAAATGTTCAAAGCCCAGGATCAGGAGCTCAGCACAAAAAAATGACATCACAGGATCAAGAGTCCCAAAGGCTATGTTGCCTACCTGGCGCCAAGGTCAAGATCTCTGTGGATAGTGCGGAGGGCTGTTCTAGGTTACAAAGGGACATGGATAGGATGCAGAGCTGGGCTAAGAAGTGGCAGATGGAGTTTAACCCTGAAAAGTGAGAGGTGATTCCTTTTTGGAAGGACAAACTTGAAAGCAGAATACAGGGTTAACGGGAAGATTTTTGGCAGTGTGGAGGAGCGGAAGGATCTTGGGGTTCATGTCCACAGTTCCCTGAAAGCTGCCACCCAGGTGGATAGAGTTGTTAAGAGGGTGTATCGTGTCCTGGCTTTCATTAATAGAGGGATTGAGTTCAAGAGCCGTGAAGTTACGGTCCAGCTATACAAAAGCCTGGTTTGGCCACATCTGGAGTATTGTGTCCAGTTCTGGTCACCTCATTACAGGAAAGATGTGGAAGCATCGGAAAAGGTGCAGAGGAGATTCACCAGGATGTTACCCGGAATGGAGGGAAGGTTGAGCGCGCTAGGGCTTTTCTCCTTAGAACGACGAAGGATGAGAGGTCACTTGATAGAGGTGTACAAAAATGATCAGAGGTATAGATAGAGTGGACAGCCAGAGACTTTTTCTTAGGGTGGAGGTAGCTATTACAAGGGGGCATAGTTTTAAAGTGAGTGGAGGTAGACATAGGGGAGACATCAGAGGTAGGTTCTTTACTCAGTGATTGGGGCGTGGAATGCTTTGCTGGAGAGGGTAGTGGAGTTGGCCTCACTAGGGGCATTTAAGCGGCTATTAGACAGGCATATAGATGATAGTATAAGGTAGGGGTGGAGGTTAGATAGACCTTAGGATTAGGGTAAAAGTTCAACAACATTGTGGGCCGAAGGGCCTAGACTGCGCTATGTCCTATGTTCATCTGGCCTACAAAAGGAACCTTGAGTGGGAGGGGAAGATCCAGTTGTCATGGTCCATGTTGGTACCAATAATATAGGCAGAAAGAGGAAAGCGCTTCTGCTCAGTAAGCATAAGCAGCTAGGGGCTAAATTGAAACTGGAATTAAAAAGCCTCTAAATTACAACATGAGCCATGAGCAAATCAGCACCAGGATCAACAAGATGAAAAAGGTAAACAAAGTTCAAAAACTGGCTATGGGAGAAACATGTTCAAATTCAGTAGTACTTGGGAAGGACGGAACTGTTCCAATGGGAGAGGCTCCATGTGAACCAAGCTGGGACTGGAATCCTGGCAAATCACACAACTATGGGTGTAGATAGGACTTAAAGTACTAGGCTTTATTTTTGGGTTGGGGAGGGAGTGGGTGAAGCTGCTGCTGGTGTTGAGGTTAAAGTTTCTAGAATAGTATTGAAAAGGGTCAGGAATCTAACTTCAGGCACAGGCCGAGAACTAAATATTCACGGGTACATATCCTATCGAAAGGCTAGGCAGATGGTCACAGGAAGTGGGATTACCTTATTAGTAAGAATTGAAATTAAAATTAATAGCACAAAGTGATAAGAGTCAGAAGGCGTAGAAACGGCAAAGGGGGAAAACAAAGTCCCGAATGGGAATTTTGTAAACACCTCCAAACAGTAGACAGGATGCGAGAAAGAAAAATCAAGAGAGTTTAAAAAAAACGCATTTATAAAAGACACCATTACAATAATCACTGGGGACTTCAATGTGCAGGTGGGTGGAGAAAATCAGATTGGTAAGGGATCCCAAGAAAAAAGAATTCTTACAAGGTCTACAAGATGATTTTTTGCAACAGTTTGTGGTACAGCCCACTTGGGATAAGACAATTCTGAGTTTGGTGATGTGCAATGAGGTAGGCTTGATTAGGGAGCTTAAGGTGAAGAAAGCCCTAGGGGGCAGTGATCACATTATGATTGAATTCACCCTGAAGTTTGAGAGGATGAAGCTGGAATCAGATGTAATGGTTTTACAATTGAGTAAAAAGGTAACTACAAAGACACGAGGTAGGTGCTGGACAGAGCTGACTGAAAGGGGAGCATAGCAAGATGGAGGAGCAGCAATAGCAGGATTTTCTGGAGGTAGCTTGGGACACAGCAGAAATTCAGTAAGGAGGAAGAAACATACTAAAAAGGAGAGGGTGAGGCAACCATGGCCAACAAGGGAAGTCAGAGACAGAACAAAAGCAGAAGGAAAGGCATATAAAAGTGATCAAGATTAGTGGGAAGTCCTTGAAAGGCAAGAGGGGAGAAGATGAAATGAGTGTAAGGTAACTTAAACATTCTACATTTTGTTTTTAAAGTATTTAAAAACTGAGGGGCTAATGTAGACATTGAACAACTGGAAAGGAGGCTGAAACAGTAATAATGGGGAACAAAGAAATGTTGCAGGAACTTAATAGGTGCTTTGCATCATTTATCAGTTGAAGACATGAGCAGTATACCAAAACCTCCAGAAAGTCAGGGGGCAGGGGTGAGGGTGGTGCTGAGAAAGTTAAAAAGGTCTGAAGGTGGATCAGGCAGACTACATCTCAGAGCTCTGAAGGAGATAGCTGAAGAGATTGTAAAGGCATTCGTGGTGATCTTTCAGGAATTACTGGAGACTGGGTTGGGGTCAGAGGGCTGGAAAATGGTTAATGTAATACCCATTTGAGGCAAAAGATACAAACTACAGGCCAGTTAGCCCAAGGTAAGATTTTACAGTCCATTATTAAAAGCTTGAGACTGGAATACTTGAAAATGCATGGTAAAATAAGCAGAGTCAGCACAACTTCATCAAGGGGAGATCATGCCTGACAATTCTATTAGAAGTCTTTGAGGAGATAACAAGCAAGTTAGACAAGGGAGAATCAGTGGACATGATCTGCTCGGATTTCCAGAAGAACTCTGACAAGGTGACACAGGAGGCTGCTAAATAAGATGACCTCATGGCATTAGGGGCAAGGTGCTAGCATGGAGAGGACTGACTGACTTGCACAAGGCAGAGTGGAGATAAAGGGTTTTTTTTTTAAAGAAAAACAATGGCAGCCAGTGACTAAAGGAGTTCTGCAGGGGTCTGTGATAGGACCGCAACTATTCATATTACATTTAACCATCTGGACAAAAAGGAACTCAGGGCATTGTGTAATTGGTGAATTCAAAACGTGGTGTTTTAGGAAGTATTGAGGGAGCAGGGAGGCTGCAGAAGGACTTGCATAGGTTAGGGGAGTGCATTCCATATGACACTTAGTCCAGTGTGAGAAAGTGAGCTTATGTACCTTGGTAGGAAGAAACAGATTATGGGAGTTAGGAGTCCTAGTTCAGGATTCTGTTAAGGTTAAGATGCAGGTCCAGTTGGCAGTTAGGAAGGTAAATGCCATGTTAGCCTTCATTTCAAGGAGGCTAGAATACACGTGCAGAGATGTGCTGCTGAGACCGACAGGGATCTGGTCAGACCAGATTTTGGAAAATTTTGAGCAGTTTTGGGCCCCACCTCCAAGGAAGGGGATGGTGTATTGGACGGCATCCACTCGGGCGTCCGTACTCAATGGAATTTAGATGAATGAGGAGGATCTCATTGAAACTTAGAGCACAGAGAGATCTGGACAAAGCAGGCATGGAAATGATGTTTCCACTAGGAGTGACAAGAACCCAAGGGCACAGCCTCAGAGTGATGGGATGACCTTTTAGAACTGAGACGAGGAGGAATTTCTTCAGCTAGTGTCATTAATCTGTGGAACTCATTGATGCACAGGGGTGTGAAGGCAAAGTCATTGAGTGGTTCTTGATTAACAATGAGATCAAGAGTTAGAGGGAGAATGGGGTCACAGAAGTTATCAGCCATGATCGAATGGCAGAGCAGACTATAGACTGAGTGGTCTAATTTTGCTCTGATCTCTTATGGTCTTACAATAGCCAATTTGATTAAGTGAATAAAAACCAAAAAGAACTGCGGATGCTGTAAATCAGGAACAAAAACAAAGCTGCTGGAAAAGCTCAGCAGGTCTGGCAGCATCTGTGGAGGAGAAAACAG
>JAHRHZ010000046.1:11051885-11096491 GCA_024137785.1 Ginglymostoma cirratum
GGGGGGAGTTTGCGGTCCTTGAAGAATGAGGACATCTGAGATGTACGAGAGTGGAATGCCTCATCCTGGGAGCAGATGCGGCGGAGGCAAAGGAATTGGGAATAGGGGATGGCATTTTTGCAGGAAGGTGGGTGGGAGGAGGTGTATTCCAGGTAGCTGTGGGAGTCAGTGGGCTTGAAATGGACATGGAAATGCAACTCATCCCTCACACCCTGTCCCCGCAATAACAACCAAAAAAAAACCCCCTCGTCCTCACGTACCACCCCACCAACCTCCGGATCCAACGCATCATCCTCCGACACTTCCGCCATCTGCAATCCGACCCCACCACCAAAGACATTTATCCCTTCCCACCCTTGTCTGCTTTCTGGAGGGACCATTCCCTCCTCCGCTCCACACTCCCCTCCAGCCCCACCACACCCAGCACTTCCTCTCACCTATCCCCTCCTCCCACCTCAAGCCCCACCCCCATCTCCTATCTCCAGACCTCATCCCCACCCCCTTGACTTGTCCGTCCTCCCTGGATTGACCTATCTCCTCTCTACCCGCCTCCCCCCTGCTAACCACACTCACCTTTACTGGCTCCATCCCTGCCTCTTCGACTTGTCAGCCTCCTCTCCCCCTCTCTCCTTTTTTATTTCAGAACCCTCTTCTCCTCCCCCATTTCTGATGAAGGGTCTAGGCCCGAAACGTCAAGCTTTCCTGCTCCTATGATGCTGCTTGGCCTGTGTTCGTCCAGCTCCACACTTTGTTATCTCAGATTCTCCAGCATCTGCAGTACCTATTATCTCTAACTACTGAGCAACCATGTTATCCCTAAATTTAAAATGTGATTTAGTGATTTAAATTTTCTTGTTAAAATAAAAGATTTATAATCTCATTTTGAAAAATTTAGCAGTTTGCTGTTAAAAATCTTGCAGAAACATTGTCAACATGCATTGTTCTCACTTGACAATTGAAATTGTTGAAATTACCACTTCAATACTCTGATGACTCCTGTCCTTCCATTCTAGTATGGAATTTGCACAATATTCTCAGTCAATTGTGCAGCACAGAAAAAGATCCTTCTGTCCAACTTGTCCATGCCAGCTAGGGATGCAACAGCCTAGTGGTATTATCGCTAGACTGTTGATCCAGAGACCCAGATAACATTCTGGGGACCCGGGTTCAAATCCCACCATGTAAGAATCTAACGACGACCATGAGTCGATTGGTCGGAAAACCATCTGGTTTACTAATGTCCTTTAGGGAAGGAAACTGCCATCCTTACCATCCCACAGCAATGTGGCTGACTCTCAACTGCCTTCTGGGCAATTAGGGATGGGCAATAAATGCTGCCTAGCTAGCAACACCCTCCTCCCATTAATGAATTCAAAAGATCCTAAATTAATCTAGTCCTATTTGCCAGCACTTGGCCCATATTCCTCTAAACCCTTCCTATTCACGTACCCATCCAGTTGCCTGTTTAACATTGTAATTGTACCAGCCTCCACCACTTCCTCTAGCTGGCTTGCAAATGTTACTGCTGGGTTAACCAACATAAGTAAAAAGTAATCTAAACCCACAAAAGATCCAAGTTACAAATTAAATCAAACATATCTTATTGAGCAGAACAGGGTAACAGAATAATCCATTTGTCACTTAAAAAAATTACTGGGAGGTTAAGTCACATTAGAACACAATTATCGTGAAACCATGTCATCCCAATGTGCTCTTCTAATACAGATAATCACTGCAAGTCTCAATTCAAAGCAGAACTGAGAGCTGACTGGCTCAGACTTCCATAATTAAACCATATACCATCTGCACTATTTGCTTGTTATTCAACAGACTGAATCACATTGCTTTTCACTTCCACTTATGAGAGATTTACTTGGTGCACCTTGGGTAGTGGCACTGTACAACATTAAGAGGGTTTAAGTGGTTACCAGATTTTTGTTAAATATAGTCCTATCCATCCGTTCCACTTTCTTTCACAGGTGGAAGTCTCAATTCAGTGGCAGCATCCAAAGAGGTCAGGAATCATGGATCCAAACCCCATTCAGGAATCAAAGTCTAGGTACACTATAACGTGAGGTTTCTGCACTGTCTTTCGAATGAAATATAAAATTCAGACCTATCTGCTGGGAGAGGGGCAAGGCAATGTTTTCTTGATGTCCTAGCCAATATATATTCCTCCAACAAGTTGATTACTGTTTGTAGGGTCTTCTGGTGCAAATTGGCAGCTGTGCTTCCCTACATTATCACAGCGACCACATTTCAAAGTGTAATTGGCTGTAATGCACCTTGGGATAATATGAAGTTGTAAACAGTGGTATTTAACGGCAGGTTTTCTTTTCCTTCTTTCCTATACAACAGGCCTTGGCTTTATTAACTTGGTCATTAAGTCAGTAGTTATCTAAGGACAGACAGACAGACAGAGTCTCCACCACTACAAAAAGGAGGAAGGGACTATGATGGTAAAATTGAAAGAAAGAAAAATGTTCCATTTGAGCACAAAGACCTTTTACAGCTAGATCACAAACTTAAGTTTATTTCCAAGTCCTGAACCAACAGACATTTCTTTCACTTTATTCGAGAAAAAAGGGATTAATTTTTTCCAGATTTCAAAGTTGTCTTCAATTACAAAACAGAAACCAAAACAAAACACAGCCAAAGACAAATTAAACAGAACAGCTGTTTTTTAAAAGAATTTTGGAAATATTTTCTAAAACATGCAATGGAAGGGCAGAAAGAATGGTAATTGCAAAGTGAGTACTCAACTGAGGGTAATAAATTGTAAAATGTGATGTGCAACCTAGATTTTAGACTGATTTCAGAAAAACAGGTCCAATGTCCTGTTACGTAACTACATCAACTGCTGACCCTCTCCAAACACTGATCGAAACAGATCTGTATCATGAGAATTTAGTTTGTACACAAAACAAGTCATCTCTAGTCTAGATGAAGAGGTAGCATATAATTAATACTTAAGGACATAGGTAGCACGTTTACTTGCACAATAGTATCACCCTAGGTGACTGGAAAAAAAACAAATGGTGATATTGTTCCAAAGTATGATTGAGAGAGAGACACAAAGACAAATTTACATTCCCATACATCTGTTGCCCTTTCCGCACTGATAGTGGAAGTCACAAATTTAAGACATGCTGTTGAAGTACCCTTGCTGCTGCTGTGCTGCATCGTATACATAGTAGACTGCTGCCACTGCGCGCCAGTAATAGAGACTGTTGAATGTTGATGGGATGTTGGTCAAATTAGCTTTGCTCTGGATGATCTCGAGTGCCTCGGGAGTTGTTGGAGAAGCTACACCTATCCAGACAAGGAGGGAGTATTTCATCATACTCTTGATACGTGTCTTGCAGGCCGTGGACAGGTCGCTGGGAGTTAGGAGGTATTGCCCCGTAAAAGCTTCCAAGCATTCACAGCGGTCACGGAGAACGCATTCTAGACATCTTTATACTGACCAAAACAAGGGAAACTAAGTGCATACACCGCTGGATACGCTCAGTATCCGAAAATAATGTCAGCATTTTAATTGTGGCCTTTTTTTCCCCCCAGAGCATTTCAGCTGCTCCCGAGCAATCGACCATTTTGTTCTGAATTTCAGCAGCCGCAGCACCTTGCTAATGCTGCGAATTATATATTACCCGGATTTTTTTGTTTTTAAGAAGCCAAAGAGCTCCCATCGCCAACCACTTGTCCGACCTCAAGCTTCAGCATCGGCAACGCACAAGCTTCCGGTGTCCAAGAGGGAAAAGAAAAACCCGCCAACCTTGCGATAGCAAAAGGATGAAGACTCTCCCTTGGAGGAGAAATACGTGAGAGAATTCAGTGGGAAAGAAAACTCCTACTCCCCTCCCCCACCAGGGTCTGGTCCCTTTGCCTACCTCTCTCCATCTCCGTCCTCCTCCCCACCCCAACCCAACCCCTCCTCTCCTCTCCCTGACTCAGCGAGAAGCGGAGAGGCCCAAGGCCTAGGCGGGCGCTGCCAGGCGACCTCGCCCCTCGCCGCCCAACGCTCACAAAGCATCGGGTCTCAAAGCCAAGGGCAAACTCACCGTGAGACCAGTGCCCAGCACGATCACATCGTATTCCTCATTCATCTTCACCAATGGCGGTTAGTTCTTTTTGACTTCAGGAAAAGATACAAGGCGACGAACTCGGATCTGGAACAATCTCTGCTACTGCTCCCCTTCCCCCGTCGCTGAAGCATGCGCATGCGCACTACCCGCCCTTTGAGGGGGCGGGAAAAAACAAGGCGGAGCGCAACCTCAATGCGCATGTGCATAACTCCCCACCAGCACGCGACCCCGCCCGAGGGCCGTTGACGCATGCGTGATGTTTGGGCCCTCTGGGATCACGCCTGCCCGGAACCGTCAACCACCTCAGCTCCAGCATTTTTTTTTAACCGGTGGGGCGCAGTTTGGGATGTGGTTGCGCAGTCGCAGTGGGGTTCCCACCGCTGTAGGCTCGCCGCGTGCGGCCGAATGCTGGACGGTTGGAAGTCACTGGCAGCCACGGAGCAGCTCCCCCGCCTCCGTCTTCTTGAAGGGAGCGATAAAACCGCAGGCAGACTCCATCTTTAGGCGAATACAGAAATGTCACCATGGATTTAAAGGTGTGCGGCCCTCCTGCTATGTTAACTGACTCCCCATTCATCATCTCCAAAGGCAGTTTAGGTCTGCTCTGGAGGAGTGGGGGATACTGGACTCGAAACCTCAACTCTGTTTTCCTCTCTCCACAGATGCTACCAGACCTGTTGAGTTTCTCCAGCAATTTCTATTCTTCTTTCAGGAATACTCCCCACGTGGGAGATTCAGGACACTAATTGAGAAGGTATTTGGAATGCTTTACCAACAGTGAGGAAATTATGATGGAGCTGTACAAGGTGATAGGCCACAGCTGGACTGATGGTGGCTGGTAAGCTCAGATGGTTAGTGAGTGATGCTAAGAACATCAAAGTATTGGCTTCAGTTCCCACACTGGACAATATTATAAGCATCCATGCCAGACTCACTTTAAATGCCATAACATTCAAGACTTTGGGCCCAGAGCTGGAAAGTGGGACCACAGTATATTTAGCATAGTTTTGTCAATAGCCTTAGTGGGTCTTTTCTATACTCTGTCATCCTGTACTGTGTGCAGTTCTGGTGACCACATTATAGGAAGATTGTGATCACACTAGAGCGGGGTGCAAAGGAGATTTACTAGTATATTGCCTGGGATTCAGCTGTGAAGAGAGACACCAGATAAGTTGGGTTGTATTCCTTTGAGTAGAGACAGTTAAAAGGACACCTGATTGAGGTATACAAGTTATGTGGAGCATAGATAGGGTGCATAGGAAGAAACTTTTCCCTTTGATAAGAGGCATCAAAGAATACAAAAGTATGGGCCAAGTAGTGGAAGATGGGAATGGAGTAGATAAGTACTTGATGACTGATGTAGATATGATAGGCTTAAGAGCCTCTGTCCATGCTGTAAAATTGTTATGACTATATAGGGAAATGTGGCCTGTTTGCTTGGTAACCCATCCACCATATTGAGCATCAAATGCTTTCACCATTAAGGCACAGTGCCACTGTATGTGTATCTTATATAAGTTTTGTGTTGCAACAATTCACCAAAGCACCTTCCAAGCCCACATCTCTATTATTTAGAAGGACAAGGGCAGCCGATGTGTGGGAACACTGTTACTTGCAAGTTCCCCTCCAAATCACAAACCACTATGATTTGGAGCTGTTATCACCTTTCATGCACCTTTGCTGCAAAATCCTGAAACTTCCTGACCAGCAACATTATGGGTGTACTTACATCCTAAGCAATTCAGAAAGATCATTTACTACCTTATCAAGGGCATTTGGGAATGGACAATAAATTTTGGCCTGTCAATGTTGCCCAGAATCCATGAAAGAATTAAAAAGAATGCTTATGGTTAATGCTGTTGATGTGGTGTATGTGAACATCCAAAAGGCATTTGACATAAAGCTGCCCAACAGATTTACAGGCAAAGTTTATGTCAGTGGAATATAAGGGACTGTAGCAATGTGAATACAAAATTAGCAAAGAAAGCAAAGACTAGTGGTAAATATTTGTTTCTTGAACTGGAGCAAGGAACATAATGGAGGACCGCAGGAACAGGTATTTTAATTTCTTTAAAATTCATTCACAAGATGAGAGTGTCACTGAGGGCATCAGTGTTTAGACTCCTAGTTTTCCTAGTATACGTTAACGATCCAGATCCTGGTGTTTGGGCATAATTTCAACATTTACAGATGATAAAAAAACTTGTAAGTGTTGTGAAGAATCATGTAGAACTTTAAAGAGATGTAAAATCTTCCACATTAGACAGATGTTCACCAGTACATCTGCTAATGTATATTGTATCCGCTGTTCCTGATGTGGCCTCCTCTACATCGGGGAAACCAAGCGGAGGCTTGGAGACCGCTTTGTGGAGCACCCACGCTCGGTTCGTGACAAACGACAACTCCCTCTCCCACTCCTTGGACGACATGTCCATCCTGGGCCGCCTCCAGTGCCACAACGATGCCACCCGAAGGCTGGAGGAACAGCACGTCATATTCCGCTTGGGAACCCTGCAGCCCAGTGGTCTCAATGTGGACTTCACAAGCTTCAAAATCTCCCCACCCCCCACCTCATCCCAAGACCAGCCCATCTCGTCCCCGCCTCCTTGACCTGTCTGTCTTTTCTCCCACCTCACTGACCAAACCCAACCCCCACTTCCTACCACTAGCCTCACCCCTGCCTCCTTGACATGTCCGTCTTCCCTCCCACCTATCCGCCCCTCCCTCCTCACTGACCAACCCCCATCCCAACTCCCTACCTACACTCACCTGTACTGGCTTCATCCCCGCCTCCTTGACCTGTCTGTCTTCTCTCCGCGTATCCACTCCTCTATCCACCTTCTATCATCGCCTCCCCCTCTCTCTATTTATTTCAGAGCCTCCTTCCCCTCCCCCATTTCTGAAGAAGGGTCCAGACCCAAAATGTCAGCTTTCCTGCTCCTCTGATGCTGCCTGGCCTGGTGTGTCCATCCACCTCTACACCTTGTTATCTCAGACTCCAGCATCGGCAGTTCCCGCTATCTCTTTAAAGGGATGTAGTCAGTTTAGTGGATTGGGCTAGCAAATGGCAGATTAGATTTAATACAGAGAAGTGTGAAGTGATTCATTTTGGTGGGAAGAATGAGGAGAGGCGATATAAACTAAAAGGTACAATTCTAAAGGGATGCAGGAACAACTTTGCAAGATAGGTGCACAAATTATTGTAGGTGACAGGAGAAGTTAAAAACCTGGTTATAAGGGCAGTCAGGATTCTGGGCTTTGTAAAACAGGCTGCAGAACATAAAATTATGATAACCCTTCATAAAACAGTCTCAATAGAAGTACTGTCTTCAATTCTGAGTGCCACACTTGAAGAAAGGAATGAAGGCATCAGAAAAAAAAAATTGAGAACGATTCAAAGGATGTGGAACTTCAGTTACATAGAAAGATTGGAGAACTTTTGAACAGCATTTCCTCTAATTTTTTAATCAACTGCATGGGCCTTTGTGGCAGAAACTTCCGGAACCAGCTGCTAACGCTGTGCTTGGCATGCAGGCACTAATCGCTGTGCTCAGAACATCAGAGCGATTGTTATAACTGCAGCTGTGCAGCTCAGAAGGAAAGTTGACTGTGAACGTTCTCATTGGAGAAGGGAGGATTGAGAGGAGATTTGATAGAGATCTTCAAAATCAAGAAAGATCTGGACAGAATAGATGGAGAGGAGCTGTTCATATTCGTGGAAGCATTGAGAATCAGAGGACACAGATTCAAGCCAATTGGAAAAAGAAGCAATGGCAACATGAGAATTTTTTTTCCCACAAAGTCTGAAAAGCAGTTCCTGGGAGTGTACTAGAGGTTGTGTAAACTGAGGCTTTGAATGAGAATTTATTGGACTTGAAATCAAAGTTGCAGAAATATGGCAAAAAGGCAAGAAGCTGGCATGAGTTGAATTGCTTCTTCAGAGGAGCAGGTCAGACAGGAATGGGCTGAATATATTCTATGATCATGAAATCAAGCTGGCAATTATTATGAAATCTCACTGATGCGGTTTAAGAACGCGAGTTAAGATATAAAGGTGGCCAACTTTTACACTTCTGAAAACATAGTCAATTTAACAGACCTGAATATCAGTCTCATGTATATCTATTGTCAGAGCTGTTGTGTTAGCTAGCATTTTGGTCACACTTTTTAAATTCAATTTTTCAAATATAGATATCACTAACAAAGCCAGCATTGATTGCCTGTCCCTAATTACCCTTGAAGAGGATGTGGCAATGAGCATTCCTAATGGTGAAGTTACTCCTCTTTATGGTTAGATAGGAAGCTCCTGGACTTTTACCCAGCAGGAAAGGAGAAACAATGATATATCCAAATCTGGATAGTGTGTAACTTGAAAGGGATCTTGAACAATAAACTTTGCTGGCTGTCATTTATTAAGCTGTACTTTGCCAAGTGACAATTATTTTTGCCTGAAACACAGCAAGTTTACCTCCTTGTCATACTCATGATGTGGTCAAGGAAGTCTGAAAATTTCAAATAGTCAGAGTAGTAGGGCACAACAGAAGTCGCAGATCCAGCTGTGTCTTTTAGCAGTGAAGAACAGGAAAATCTTCCATCGAGCCCACAAACAGTGAACGTGATGAATGAGGTTGGGATGTGGTGAGTCCAGTGTAGGAGTTCCCATCTGTGGTGTAGTTACACGTGAAGTTCAAGGTTCAGGGTGGTGTTATGGGGTCTGTGATGTTACACAGTTGAAGGAGGTTACAGAGAGAGGGAAGTGCTGATGCCATGACACATTTAAATATAAAAATAAGAACATGAAATTCTATGCATTTAGACCTTTTTGAGCAACTATTTTGTTTTACTTTAAACGCTATATATACTTCTACAAATAGGCCCTTTATTCCTTGTACCTGAATGGAATGTGAACATTGCTGGTGAGGCCAGCATTTATTGTCCATCATAACTTGTCCTGGATTCTGACCAGTTCCTCCCTTACCTTTACTCAATTGTAATACCGTTAAGTCTGATTCCAACTTCACCCTCTCAACCTGCAGGGCAAATTCTATCATATCATGGGGACTGGCCACTAGGGCCTTCTTCACCTTGAGCTCCCTAATCAAGTCTGCCTCATTGCACATCACCAAATCCAGAATTGCCTGTTCCGAGTGGGCTGTAACGCAAGCTGCTCCAAAAAGCCAACTTGTAGACGTTCCAAGAATTCTTTTTCTTGGAATCCGCTACCAACCTGATTTTCCCAGTTCATCTGCACATTGAAGTCCCCCATGATAAAGTGCCTTTCTTACATGCTTTCTCTATCTCCTTGTGTCCTGACTACTATAGGAGGCCTTTACATAACTCCCACTGGGGTCTTTTCTCCTATGCAGTTCCTCAATTCTACCTGCAAAGATTCTGCGCTTTCTGACTGTATATCACTTTGTGCTATCGATTTAATTTCATTTCTTACTAACAAGGCAGCCCTGTGTCCTTTTCCCATCTGCCTATCCTTTTGATAGTATCCTTGGATAGGAGTCCTGTTAAAATTGGTCAGTTTGTTAGAACTGGACGATAAATCTGCAAATAAATATACACCATAGATGTTCGCAGTCCTAGTTTTTTGTTCAGATATTCCTTATATTAAACTCTAAAAATCTCTCACCTAATCTCTTAGCCTCTTATTTCTCCCTTCCTTTCAGACATTGCTGAAAATCCACCTCTTTGACTGAGCATCTATCCAAATGTTCCCTCCTCTGTATTGATATTATTTATTATTTTGCTGATTACCTGCCTGCGAAACACCTCCATTGTTATAGTGCACTACATTAAATGATTGTTGTCATTTCACAAATAAACGAGGAAGGAAAATGAGATGATTAGATTGGTTATATGAAATATTGAGAAGCCAGTTTTGGAGATGATATGGCAGAGATATATAGGTGTCTCATGTTGTTGGTCAGTGTTGTCAGCTGGTGCTAGGGAGCATTATGTTAACCCCATTTATGCACTATTGCGTTTTTGGATTATTTTTCTAATAAACAATACTAGTTAAAGCACTATCAAATAACTCTTGTTCCGTTTATGTATTCTTGTCATCCGTGCAATGCTTGTCAGCATTATTTAACACTTCCCTATTTGGTCTCATCCATAAAATTTAGAGGATGTTCAAAGTTCAAATCCTAAATATAAGTTCTGAACAGAGGTTGTCCTTCATCCTATTTGCAATCTTCCAGTTTTACCTTCCAAGCACCATTCCTCAAGATAAAAATGAAGATTTGCACAGTCTCGCTTGATTGATGTTTGCTGAGGAAGTTGAAAAGAATTCACCATGAAGAATCAGTTTTATCCATACAGCCATGTGTCACACGAAGACTCAGCTTTCCACTGTGCAAGATGAACATTGCTCTGCCACATTTCTGGGGAAATACAACATTATTCACTGGAATTATTGCAGATCCAGCTTAAAAGTGATCATTGCTGGGTTATTGAACTTTGTAAAAGGATGTCAGTACTTAAAGTTTGAAGGCATGGAACCTTAATTATGGAAAACAAACTGAATTTTATATCTTACTTCTCTGCTTTCCAGCATGCAAACATGGTGCGTGCAAGACGATAGAATTTTGATGTGTTTTGCAGGAAATGTTTGTTTTAAGAAGTATAGTTCAGTGAAGTATCAGATTTGCGACTGGTTGTGTGACCTTTTCACAGAAAAGCACATAGAAGCACGTTGGCCATTAAAGTCATAATTACGAGCAGACAAATTAAGAGTGGAAGTAGGCCATTCAATAAGATCATAGCTGATCTGATCCTTTCACATTTCCTTCTACCCCCAATAACATTTCACCCTGATATAGAAATATATCTACCTCTGCCATAAAAATATTCAAAGATCCTGCTTCCACTACCTTTTGATTTTTTTTTATTAAAACAAACGTTTGACATTTTTTGTTCAGTGCAGTGAAATATGGTAATGATAGTTATGAACAAACATTGCACTGATATTAAAACTGATGGATGACATCTCATACTCCATAGTAACTCATAACCAGCTCAGGATGTGAACAAATTGATTAGGAAATTAATTACAGTATGTTCATACTTTTGCATTTTGAATACTGTTGATGTATAGACAAATTGAACTGTGTTGAAGTGAGTTAAATAAAATTTGCTCTTTGCAAAAGAAAATATATAAAACTACAAAGCTCCTGTTTGGGAAATGCACCTAGGAATTAGAGTACACAAGACAAGTTAGTTGTGGCTATTACAAAACCTATTTTTTGTTCATAACATGTGAAGAATGCCACAAGATTAATACTTATTTTAAAGTGCCTCATTTTCCATGACAAATTGAATGCCTGGAACCTGTTATCTAGAAAAGTGCAGACTTCAAAAAGATTTGCTTGAAGTCTTTGTGATAATAAAAGGTTTAAAGCCAATCCATGTCGATAAGTGAGTAGGGCTGGATAGACAAAGCAGGACCAGTGGGATATAAATTTAAATGAGATGCTTCATTGCTCCAAGCAACTTATTCAACTTTATAAATGTTATTATTTCACTATAAATAATATTTTCATAAAGGCAGAATGTATGATTTTAAAAAAAAGATTGTGTTCCTAATCCTGATTTAATTTCTGCCACTTGCTAAATTGGTTTCACTCAATAGAGTACTCATGGGCTGTTTATAACTCAGAAGGGTTTCTGGAGAACGTGACCAGGGGAGTGATAAGAGGACACAGGGTAACTGTGAAACACTCTTTTTGGCTTGAATTTCAAGCCTGCGGTATGTTAAGACCATTGACATGCAATTCACAATTTCTCACAAGTATACTTTAACTTAACAATATTCTTTATCTGAAGATATCCAGGTAAAATGTCTGCCTCATTATGATATAATAGACAGATTTCTGCCGTTAATTGAGGCTTTAGTTGTATCTGGCCTATTAGTGGTGCTAGCGTCTGTGAAGATTCTGTCCCTGCAAAGTTTCTATCTTTGTAACTATGATCAATAAAGAATAAAAAAGAAGCATACTACATAAATGATGACAGATTGCGGAGCCCTGAGATGTAGAAGGATCTGGGTGTCCTTGTGAATGAATCTCAAAAGATTATTATGCAGGTACAACAAGTAATTAGGAAAACTAATAAGTTATCCTGTGGGTAATTGAGTACAAAAGTGGGGACGTCATGCTTCAGTTATACAGAAGACTGGTGAAACCACATCTGTATCACTAAGTACAGTATTGGTTAAATAAAAGAAAGAACTGCAGAAGGGTTAGTTCTGTTTTTCTGCCCACAGATGCTGCCAGTCCTACTGAATTACTCCAGTGCCTTCCATCTGTTTCAGATCTCCAGCATCAATAGTTCTTTGTTTTATTTGACCAACACCTCAGTACTTCAGATGTGGTCTCATTGGCTCTCTGTATAATGGAAGCGTAACATCCTTCTTTTGTATTCTTTTAAGCCCTCATGATAAATTATTAACACTCCTAATTACTCATTGCACCTGCATTATCAATACTGCTGAAGGGTCACTGGGCTCAAAACATTAACTCCTTTTTTCTCCATAGATGCTGTCAGACCTGTTGACTTCCTTCAGCAGTATTGCTCATCTGTTTTGAGGGAAAGTGTGAATGTTTTTGAGGTAGTTCAAAGAATATTCACTGGACTAATACCAGGAATGGGTGGATTGTCTTGTGAGGTTAACCTTTCATCCACTGGAGTTTAGAAGGAGGAAACAACTTGATTGAAAGAGACAAAATCCTGAGGGGTTTTGGCAACGTGGATGTTGTTTCCTTCTTAATCTAGAACTATGATCTCTATTTAAAGATCGGAGGTCATCTATTTAAAACAGATTAGGCATTTTGTTCTGTCAGAGGGTTCAGTGCCTTTGGAACTCACTTCCTGAATAGACAGTGAAAGCAGAGTCCTTGAATAGCTTGAAGGCAAAGTTGAATAGATTCTTGTTAAACAAGAGGTAAAAGATTATCAGGAATAGGTGGAAATGTGGACTTGAAGTTACAATCAAATCAGTCTTTATTCTATTGAATGACAGAGCAAGCTTGAGGAGCTAACTGGCCTATTGCTGATGCATATGTAATACCACCACACAAAACTGTGCTGAGGGAAGATGCTGGTCTACCAGGTAGTGCTAATTGCTTTCACACAGCACCGGGAGGGGCATTTTATCCTCTGTTTTCGACATACTAAGACCATAACCCTTTACATAGATTACTCATTTTAAAAGTGATGGCTCAAGCAATGGGAACAAGGTGTTGAGTCTGTTATTCTTCCTTCCCAATGTATGTCCTATTTCTCCGTCACTTTTGTCATGCTTTGAAGATAACCATCTTTTTTCCTGATAAAAATCAGTTGTTTACCTTGTGATTGCGCTGTCATTGTGAAGCAGTTCCTTATTGCAGTCATATAATTGCCAGGGGCGATTGACGAGATTTATCAGCCATTGTTCACACACAACAAACGTATTGCTCAAAGTATGTTAAGCAATGGAAACCATGGAAATGGTCACGTGGGTAGTAGGAACTAGAAAAAACTGTCACACAGTTAACCCTTGCAGCCATTTGGCTTGCCTTAGCACCATGTTCCAGAATAATATCAACCTAATATTGACAAATCAGGTGCTTATCAGTTGTTAATGAGATCGTCAAAAATTATACAGTCATTTTCGTTAAAAGATAACTGTTAGGTTATCAGAGTCTTGAAGATCAACAATTAGATTTGGCAAAGTTATATGTTTATTATTGGCCAATGAGACTATAGTTGATAGCTAGATTAAAGCACATGTATAGGATATAGTACTAAAACCTACCTCACAGTGGAAACGTTTCAACCACAGGAATTAGAGATGGTGAAAGACCAAGGTCCAATAAATTCACCGTCCACCATTCTGGACGTCACATGATCTAATCATAATGGAATTTTTGGCTAGTCATGACAATTGGTATCTCAATCCATCTACAGCAGTCACAGAGAATCTCTTCAAAGGCTGCTATTGAACTTATAACCACCTTCTTGTGAGAAAGCGTGTTACAAATCCATATCATTCATGTAAATAAATGATGTTTTTCTCATGGTACCTCTATTTGGCCAAAATTCTTTCCAAAATGTTTGGAGACATTTCTAAGATTTTTTCCTTTTACTTATGATGTCCAGAATGCTTATACGTTGCGATGCAGGCAACTTTATGAAGCTTTGGTCTTGATCCCCCTGCATGAAACTCCACATTGCTACCATCAAAAATAAATTTAGGTTAAATTTCATAAAAAAATAATAAATGTCTCTTTTTACTGCAGCAAAATACATGTTGTTCAGCCTTTTTGTTCTACACTCATCAGGACACTGTGCAAACAAAGCCTGGCAGTTAACTAGAACATAGAACATTACAGCGCAGCACAGGCCCTTTGGCCCTCGATGTTGTGCCGACCTGTGAAGCCAATCTGAAGCCCATCTAACCTACACTATTCCATTATCATCCATATGTTTATCCAATGACCATTTAAATACCCTTAAAGTTGGCGAGTCTACAACTGCTGCAGGGAAGGCATTCCATGCCCTTACTACTCTCTGAGTAAACTGTCAATCATCATAAATTAGTGCATTAACCATTGAAACGTCTCTCCCAATCACAGCCCATTATAAAACAATCAGCACTCTCCTATGCGATTGGTTTTCTGCCTTGATGTGATGTTCCCAAGAATTGTCCTGATGAGTGCAAAATTAAAAGGTTAAAAAATAATTTTCAGCAATACTTAAGTTCTGTATGATCAAATGACTATTTGCAGCATTTTACTGCAGAAGGCAGAAGTCTGAGAAATAGAAGATTCTGGAAATACTTAGTTTGGTTGGCAGTATCTGTTTTTCAGATTGGTGACCCTTCATCAGAACTGGGAGTGCTTAGATATTTAATAATTTTCTAAGCAAACAGGGTAAACAGGTAGTGGGGAGAACCAAAAGGAAGATCTGTGACAGGTTGCAAGGCAGGAGAGATTAAATGACATGGGAGCTAATATCAACGCTGAACAGAGATGATAGTGAGACAAATAAAATCTCTTACATCTTTGAATCATCACAGCAGCAATGGAAGGACATGTGAAACTAACTTCCTCTTTTCACTGATGCTGTCAGATTTGGTGAGCATTTTTTCTATCTTTCAAAATTTATAATGGCCTTTACCACTTCCAGAATCAGCCATTTGATTAATGATAAGAAGAAGTCAGAAACAGGGAAAGTGGTAACAAATAACTCACTAACTGTCTTGACAAACCCATTCTACCATCAACAAGATACAAGTTAAGAATGTGAGAGTGTTTCTCGCTTCAAGAAGCTCAACATCATCTAAAACAAAGCAGACTACTTGGTTGAGACTCCATCTGCCACATTAAAACTCCATCTGCCACATTAAAACATTCACTCCCTGGATAACTGGCACACAGTGGCAGCAGGATGCAGTATTTAAAGATACACTGCAGCAACCTGTCAAGCCTTCTTTGACAGTTCTACCAAAACCTCTCACCAAGATGAACAGGGACATCAACACCTGAAAGTTCTGTTCGAAGCCACGTCATTCCTATTTGGAAACATATTGCCCTTCCTTCATTGTTACTGGTCCAAAATCCTCAAATTTCATTCTTAACAACACATTAGGTGTAAACAACACTGGCATCTTGAGGTTGGTTGGCTCTCTGAGCTGGTTTTTTGTTCCGCAGGCGTTTCGTTACCGTGCTCGGTAACATCCTCAGTGCAGCCTCTGATGAAGCGTCGGTGCGTTTTCCCGCATGGTTTTTAAACTCTGGGGTCCGTTGTGAAGGACTGCCTCACTTCCGGGTTTCCTCCGTAGTGGAATGTATACGGGGTCGAGTTCAATGTGTTTATTAATAGCATGCTTCGTGGAGTGCCATGCTTCCAGGAATTCTCGTGCTTGTCTCTGCCTAGCCTGTCCCAGGATCTTGGTGTTGTCCCAGTCGAAGTCGTGGTTCTCCTTGTCCTTCGACTGGGACAACATCAAGATCCTGGGACAGGCTAGGCAGAGACAAGCACGAGAATTCCTGGAAGCATGGCACTCCACGAAGCATGCTATTAATAAACACATTGAACTCGACCCCGTATACATTCCACTATGGAGGAAACCCGGAAGTGAGGCAGTCCATTGCAACGGACCCCAGAGTTTAAAAACCAGGCAGGAAAATACACCGACGCTTCATCAGAGGCTGCACTGAGGATATTACCAAGCACGGTAACGAAACGTCTGCGGAACAACAAACCAGCTCGGCAGGCAAGCCAACCAACCTCAACACCCACAACCTGAGCTACAGACCTACTCCGAAACCTTAGAAACACTGGCATCTATCCAGCAATGTGGAAAATTGCCCAGGTATGTCCTATACACAAAAAGCAGGACAAATCCAACCAAGCGAATTATTACCCAGTGAAGTGATGGAAGGGATCATCAACAGTGCTATCAAGTGGCACTCGCTTAGCAATAACCTGCTCACTGACACTCAGTTTGGGTTCAGGCTACTCAGCTGTTGACCTCAGTACAGCCTTGATTAAAATAGGGACAAAAGAGCTGAATTCCAGAGGCGAGGTGAAAGTGATTGACGTTAAGGTTGCAGTTGACTGAACGTCATTAAAGAGCACTAGCAAAACTGGAGTCAATGGGAGTCGGAAGAATCTCTTCACCAGCTGAAGTCGTACCCAGTGCAAAGAAAAATGATTGTGGTTGCTGGAAGTCAGTCATCTCAGCTCTAGAAGTTCTTCAGGGTAGTTTCCTTGACCCAACTATCTCCAGTTGCTTCATTAATGACCTTTCCTCATTATCATTGTCAGAAGCGGTGATATTTGCTGATGATTCATCACTGTTCCAATTCCTCAGGTGCAGAAGCAGTCCACATCCAAGTGCTGTAAGACTTGGACTATATTCAGGTTAAGGCTGACATGGTAAGTAACATTCATTACACACAAGTGCCAGGTAATAACCATCTCTAAGAGGGAATCTGACCTTCACACTTGAAATTCAATATGATCATCGCTGAATGCCCCACTATCAATATCCTGTGGGGGTTACCATTGACCAGAAATTGAACCGAACAGCAATATAAATACAGTGGTTATAATGGCAGGTCATAGGCTAGGAATCCAGCACCAGGTAACTCACCTCCTGACTCCACAAAGCCTGTGTACCATTACAGGGCACTAGTCAGGAGTGTGGTGGAATACTGTCCACTTGTCTGGATAAGCACGGCTCCATCAGCACTTAAGAAACTTGACACCATCCAAGACAAAGCAGTCTGCTTGATTGACATCTCAAACATTAAGTTCTTCCACCATGATTGCTTAGAAACAGCAATGTGTACCAGCTACAAGATGGACTGCAGAACATCATGAAGTCTCTTTTGACAGCTGCTTCCAACTTTGAAGAACAAGTGCAGCACATATATGGAACACCACAATCTGCAAATTACCCTCCAAACCAATCAGAATTGTGACTTTGAAGTATATTGCTGTTCCTTCAGTGTCGCAGTGTCAAAGTCCTGAAACATGCTTGCCAACAGAATTGTCAGAGCACAGACTGCCAAATGGACTGCAGCTGTTAAGGAAGCTAGTTCACCGCACTTTCTCAAGATAGCTAAGGACCGGTCTACCCCAATGACCTTTTATCTTTCTTGTTTACAAAGAACATATCTATCACGGCCTTAAAAATATTCAAGACCCCTCTGGATCATATATTTCAATCAAGTCATCTCTTAACTCTTCTAAACTCCAATGGACAAAAGCCTAGCCGGTCCAACAGGTACGTGTTGTATCTACATACAATTTTTGGCAATTCATGAGCTAGAACACCTTGACTTTTCTCTGTATCACAGAGCTCTGCAATCTCTCACCATTTAGATAAGATGTTTCTTTTTCATTCTTCCTACCAAAATAGAACATTGCACATTTTCCCACATAATATTCCACTTGTCTAATCTTTGCCAATCAATTAACTTATCTAGAACTTGCTGGAGAAATTCAGCAGGTGTGGCAGGATCTATGGAGAGAAATCTGAGTTAATATTTTGAGTAACTAGCTCAAGTCACTGGACTCGAAATGATGACTCTCTTTTCCGCCAACAGGTGCCACCAGACCTGCCAAGTTTTCCAGCAATTTCTGTTTTTGTTTCAGATTTCCAGCATCTGAATTTCTTTGTCTTAATTATCATTTTTTTTTTGTGCCGTCCTTATGTCCTTTTCAGAACTCACTCTCCTCCCAATCTTTGTTTCATAAAAACCTGATTGCTGGTTTTATTAAGATGGCTATTATGGAAATTTATCCCAATAGATCATGCCAAAGAGCAGACAGAGGAAATTCTTGAGCTACGCAGATGAGAATATTGGCTGCATTCATATAAATCATGAACAGGGATGAAGATTGTTGCTTGTGTTGATGTGAAAAAATTTTAGACCTTGTCAGCAGCACGCCTCTCACAAGAGACAAAAGGCATTAAGATAACAGCAACTGGTCCTGACAACAGAGGCAGGAAAGGATTTATGAAACTGCTGACTCAGTCCTTTCATACACGTACGCGGAGGTTCCTGCCAACAGAATGGTTATCTCATGGAGAAGAGATTTTGTAAATCATTGACAGAGGAAACACAATGTAGTTATCCACATGGCATTACAAGTGCATTTGCTTGTGCTACTAATTATCCCACCTTGCACTTCCTATCATCTATCATTTTTACAAAATGACAGAATATTTGATTCTTTAAAATAAGTTGTGTTCACTAAATTGAAAGGCCTGGAATTCTGTTCCAAAATCTTTGACTCTCCAACTGTCTCCTCCTTTCAGACATTGTTCAGAACCTACATCTTTGATCCAGCATTTGATTCCCTGCCCCAAAATCTCTTTTGGTTTCTTTCATGTTTGGTCTCCTGTCAAATTATACTGTCTTGAGACATTTTATGCTAAAGTTAAAATTAACACATGCAGTTGTTTGTAGGTAGCACCTTTATTTCTTTGGGATGTCCTTATGTAATTCACAGTTAATGAATCACTTTTGCAGTGCAATTACAAATAAGTAAACACATTAATACTTTGCTAAGTGCAAATTCACAAATACCATATGACTAAACAAGTTTAGATGATCTTTGTTGATAGATAATCATGGCCCAGAAACTGGGATAACTGTTCTCTTTCAAATTGCTCCATTGTACACTTTTACATTTGCCTGACCAGGGAAATTAGACCATGGTTAAACATTGCAACAAAATCACTTCTGATAACACAGCTTTCAATATCTAAGCAAGTAATTCTTATTTTGAGGGGTAGAAGGCAAAAATCTATAGGAACTGTCCATTTCAGTAATTTATAACTGGTTGCTATTTTATGGCTATTAGCTCACAAAACAGACTGTGTAAAGCATAAGCAGAGACTAAAATCTGGTTGTAGCCTCAAACTCAGCAAGCAGAAAAGTACATCAGCAATTCTTCAGCTTAATTGATGTTAAAGTAAACACTGGGAGAGGTCAGATTTTAAATGGTCTTCAGGGATTTAATTACTTTTTAAATAAAGTTTGATTAATTAAAGGCATTCTGACTCATACGTAGACTCCAAATTACTGCCTCTGTTTCTCTACAGTTAGAAGGATATGTTTATGGGGTTAGATTAAATGGCACGAGAGGATACTCATGGAGCATAAACATTAGCAAACGGGTTTGTGTTATACATTCTATGCGATGTGACAAAGGTATTTACCGTGTGACAGTTCAGAAGTATTAAATGAGTCTCTTCTCTAATTCACATAAGGTAATAGGCTTTAAAAGTGCTGGAGTATTTTTAAATTTTATTCAAGAGATAACATTAGCATGGGCAGTAATTAGACATTTTCTAGTCAATCTGTTATTACGTATGTCTGGAACAGATGGGACATGAACCTGGGCCTCCTAGCTCAGAGGTAGGAACACTATCACTGCACCACAATGACCACCTCTTTCTAATTTACCCTATTTTTCTAATCAACCTATTCAGGGATATTATTACACACCTCTGCAGCAGGTAGGATTTGAACCTGGCCCTACCAGTCCGGGGGTAGGTACTCTACCTCTGCATCACAAGAGGGCCCCATGGCCAACATTTATTACCCATCCCTAAATATCTTGAACTGAGTGGCTTGCTAGGCCAGTTCAAAGACCGATTAAGTGAAAACTACATTGTTGTGTGCATCTGGGATTCACATATATGCCAGACCAGGTAAGCGTGGGAGATTTCTGTCTATTAAGGACATTGGTGAATAAGGTATTCCTGACAATCTGATAGCTTCAGGATCACAATTATTGGAACTAGCTTTTTTTCAGAAATTGATTTATTAACTGAATTCATATCTCTCAGCTTCCATGGTGGGGTTTGACCTCATATCTCTGACCATTATTCCAGGCCTCTGGATCACCATATCCAAGTTACTAAATTGGCAGCAAAACTAAAATGCTACCATTGGCATATGTTAGGACAGGAAAAGGTGAATTCATCAATTCCAGCCACCCAGCACAGCACTATGCTTGAATGTAGTGTCAAAGTACTCTTGATTGGCACTTCACAGCTGGATCAAAGGCTAAATTGAAAATTTCTGAATTCAGTGACAGGAAATTGGCAAATAAGAAGAAACAGAACTGGCAGGGAATCGGAAGGGGGCAGGATACGTACGTTTAGACTGATACGCATGAGGAGTAAAGGAAATTTACTGCAAAAACAGTTGGATAAATATATTTCATTTACGGTCTGTAACGTTGTCTAGAACCTTGAGTGCTTCAGATTTCTTGAGCAGCTGGCTTGCTAGCACTCCACTGTCATCTGTAGAATCAGTTAATCCAGCAGCTATAAGCTTTTTTATACAATTGGTATGCTGGCCGGCACAGGCCGTGTGCAAAGCTGTAAAATAAAGATTTTGGGTTAATTTACTTGATTTTACAACCACAGCATATCCCAAAGTGCTTTCAGTCAGTGATTTACAGTACTGTTTTTTTTTGAATTGTAGTCACAACTGTAAGGTAGGAAGCACATAATCAATCTGTGTACAATAAGTTCCCACAAACAATAATGACCACACAAACTCTTTCCATGATGTTAGGCTGAGGAATAAGAATTATCCAGGACATTGGGCAGAACTCTGCTGATCTTCTTCAAATAGTCCCATGGGATATTTTATGTCCCGAAGACAAGAAATGGCATGTCAGTTTACCATCTTGTTCAAAAACAGAATCTCTGATAGCTTTGGCTGACATATGTTGCTCTAGTCTCTGAAGTGATACTTGAACCCACAGCTTTCTAACTTAGAGGTGAGCCATGTATAATTGGAAGACGTATTTCACCAACCCCACACTTCAAGCGACAATTAAAAACAGAACTACTTTTGTTTCTAGCCACTTCCTTCATTTTTCTTCTATTCGTGCTTTTTTTTCTGTTCTTAGATTCTTTTTCATTTTGCTTTTTAACTTGTGATATTTCTCAAATGGTCATTTTACAATTCATGAGGCCTCCAGTCACTCTTTGCAAGAAGATAAATAACTAGTTCCTAGCCATTGGTTATGTTACTCTTAGACCAGTCATTATGGTACATTGGAGCATAGCCAGATGTCACTTTCGTCCCTGGGGGCTATGACTTTATCTCTGCTTAGCGGGAATAATTTTATCCCGCTCTCTGGTGAATCCAGTAATATCAGAACTCACCGTTTGAAGAACTGAGGGAGAAACCATAATCAATAGTCTGTGGTATAATGCGCTAGAACCAAAATACCGATCTCTTTACCTTCATAACGTAAGCCTTCTGCTTTCCCTCTAGTGAACATATCACTTATTGTTCATATGTCAAGCAAATAAGATGTTCCATTTACTCCCACAAATGTGAAAGTGTAAATCACCCTGAGAAACATCAAAAGGAGGGGAGAGAAGCAACATTTGAGAATGTAATTTATTATGGGGATAAGTCAAAAGTATCACTGGATTTTTTTAAATAGAGGCAATAGTGAGTTAGGCCCATTCTACCTTATGGCCTAGTTACCTTAAGACCAAGGCTGTAGCTTTGGGTTGTTCTGGAAGCTTTTCTACCTCTTTAACTAACGAGTGATGAGCAGTATGTCTGTTGCTGCAGTAATATCCCTACTGTTCCATTTTGTTACTTGCTGCAACCAAAAATACTCCAACTCATTACAAAGGAGTATGATTGTGTTCTAGGGTTTTGTTGAAGTTGCACCTTTCTTTTCATTGTTAAAATGAGGGAAATCCAGGCTCCCTTCGATCTTCTCAGGTGTGAGGTAGATTTTCCTTTTTATCAGAGAATACCAGGTGAAATCTAGTGTTCATTCCATTCTCTTTTCATTTCTTTATTGGCAATTAGGATGACTTACATTATCATAAAAATTAATTTAGTGAAAGTGCTCCATTTGTGAGGTGGTACGAACAATAAAGCCATGTGGTGTCCTGTACGACTTGGCCTTAACAATCGAGTGAATTAGAATAAAGTACTTACCAGACCGGCCTTTGAGATCCCTTGCCTGTATGTCAATTCCTAACATCAGCAGAGTCTCTATGGTGTTAGTATGTCCCTCCTTTAAGACAGTAAAACAAGCACAGGTTAGTATTTCACAAGCAAACAAAGTTACTCAGCTTTGTTTCTGCAAGTTGCTGTTAGTGCACAGGTCACAGTCTAAAAAGAAACATGTCAATTGCTTTGATAAATTTTAAGTAATGTGTGTTATGTTGCTGTAATATTTAAATAAGTGAGACAGCCCTGTTGTGTGTATCTCCTGTCCTTAATTAATCATTAAGTGCTAATGCAGCCTGTGTAGTAAGTGAATGCTTATGGTTTTCAAGATGAATAATTATCAGTAGCGAGAGGTTCCACCACCATATCCTCCACTCTCATTACCCTCAAACTGTGAAATAACATCGTCAGACCTCTAACACATCGCCAGTAATGCACCAGGCACTAGTGTTCAGTTCCTATCCTAGAAATGTAAGCTATGAAGAGGACATAAGAACGCTACAAAGGTATATAGATAGCATACAAAAATGGACAAAGATCTGGCAAATGAAGCATAATGTGGGAAAATGTAAAATTGTCTGTTTGGCAGAAGGAATAAAAAGGAAGTATATTATCTAAACGATAACAGAGTGCAGAATTTCAAGATGGAGACGAATCTGAGTCCAAGTGCTTGAATTGCAAAAAATTAATATGCAAATGTAGCAAGTATTTATGAAAGCTAATAGAGTGTAATTGTTTATTGTGAGGGGAATTGAATACAAAAGGAGGGACGTTTTGCTTCAGTTATACAGGGCATAGGTGAGACAACATCTGGAGAACCATGTACAACACTGGTCTCCTTATTTAAGGAAGAGTCTAACTACATTGGAAGTGGCTCAGAGGCAGTTTACTAGACTAATACCTGGAATGGGTGGGTTATCTTATCAGGAAAGGTTGGATAAGCTAGACATATTCACTGGAGTTTGGTAGAGTTAAGAGGGGACTTGACTGAAACATACAAGATCCTGAGGTGTCTTGACAGAGCGGAGGTGGAAAGGATGTTTCCTCTTATGAGAGAATCTAGAACTAAGAAACACTTCTTTTCTCAGAGGATCTTGAGTTTTTGGTTTACTCTTCCTTAAAACGCTGTAGTAGCTGAGTCTTTGAATACTTATAATGGCAGAAGTTTATAGATTCTTGATCGCGATCAGGGTGAAAGGTTATTGGGTGAGGCAGGAATGTGGAATAATCAGATCTTGAATGATGGAGCAGGCTTGAGAGGCCGAGTGGCCTATTCCAGCTCCTGATTCATTTGCCCCTCAACCATGTCTTCTGTTGCTGCGGTGATGTCCCCACTACCAGTAAATTCCCATATTACCAGCTTACAATATTGTTTCCCTCTTGCTGTAGGAATCCTGCTGGTAGCTTGTCCTGCATGCCTAATTAATCTTGATCAGAGAGAATGGATCAGGGGCCATGGTAGAGTGGGAGGGGTGGCTGCAGGTCCTGTCATCCTTCATCACATGTGATTTATGTGGTGCTCATTTAAGTTTCTCACGTGGAACGTTTTTAGAAGCTTTCTGAAAATCCAAGTCAAGTACATCTCAGTGAATTGCACTTAATACTATTACAAAGGCACTCTCAATTTAATATTAGAGATAACAAGCGTGGGGCTGGATGAACACAGCGGGTCAAGCAGCATCATAGGAGCAGGAAAACTTGACGATTCGGGCCTAAACCCTTCATCAGAAAGTCAATTTAATATTGCCTGGAGGACTTATATCTCGAAGGATTGTGGAAAATGAATTGTCTTTTTGTGGAAATGCCTGGAGTGCTTTGTTTAAAAAAGGTCACTGTGGATATTGACAATTTGTTTTTAACAAGGCTTCCTGTAAATCATATGAATAATGAGAACTGCTTTCTTTGCTACAATCCCCTGCTGGGATTGTCTTGAACAGTAACTGTCTTGGAGAGGTGTTTGTTTTATTTGGTTCTGTTATGGGAAAGCATGCTAAGAACAAGCTGCCCAACCGCTCTCACATTTAAAAAAAACCCTTCTTGTTGAATTCAGAGTGAAACCTATTTTTATAAGATTGATTGAAAGAACATCTAGAGATTGTATCTCTGAGCAAGGTGGGTCCACAAGACTTTCAGACACAATCATACATTATCAGTGAATTGACGAGACATGGCAGAACATCAGAGAAACAGACTCTGAAACGGTCAACTTGTTATCTCCTATGCCTTCAAAAATAACCCATTGGCAAAGTTTTTTTTTCCAGAAAGCCAACCACTGTAGAGAAAGCTGTTTTCTTTCTCTTTTCCTAGACAGAGAACGTGCATCTGTTTTCTTGAGTGTATTGGGGATATTTGGTGGGATAAATATTTGTGCTTCTATGCTACTGACTGTCAACATTAACCAATTATTGTGTCCTCATTTCCTAAGTTTTGTTTTTATAATAAATCCAGAATTTTATTTATTAAGAAACCTGGTTCACAGATATTGTTGTTTAAAACTTGATATAGACAAGGTATTTAACTGGTCACTTTGGTAACTGGGAGAGTATACGTAGTTTAAATTGTGACCTGTGGAGTACAGGGACTAGAGTAATCACTCAGTAAGAATTGAAAGTTGGATTTTCAGGCTGTTAAGATCCAGAGGAATTTGCATTAAGTAACCCTGTGCAGGATTCCATACAAACAAATAATGAGCTCTATTATAGGCAGCTAGACATGGATAAAAATCAACGACAGAAATAGGTTCAGGCCAGATGTCCATATTGAGTAAGGTAGTGAGGGCTATTTGTCTTGAAGTCAGCCGCACGGATTGGATAATCACAGAATTACTGCCAAAGAAGGAAATTTCACAGAGGCACAGCTGGCTTTATCCTGCTGTTTACATTATTGTATAAAACCAAACAAGAAACCATACTTTAATCACATTTATTTTCAGTGATGCATCTAATAAAACCTTTAGGAAGATGTGTCTTAATGTGTCGAACCAGGCACATCATTGGGCACTAACAGACACAGTTGCCTAGTTTCACAGGGATGATTTGGAGCTTTCCAGAAGTGCAGTTGTCATGAGGACTGGGCAGCCTAGCGAGCACAGCTCAGCAATTATCCCTGACGTCATGTCTTGATAACTGACCTTTGCTGCATAATGCAGGGCTGTCAGCTTTAGTCCCGTGGCTCTCTCATTTACATTCACGCCAAGCTCGGTGACCAGGAAACAAATGGCTTCATCCTGTGCAGTTACTGTGGCTCGGTGCAGAGACTGAGCCCCCAGGGCGTCGGTAGCTGAGAAATCAGCCTGAAATAGACAAAGGGATTTGTGGGTCACCACAAAGATCGAAGCGCAGCTAACACTTTTTCTCACCATTGTCTAATCAGAACTAACAAAGTAGAAGAAAGGGTCCAGGCCCGAAATGTCAGCCTTCCTGCTCCTCTGATGCTGCTTGGCCTGCTGTGTTCATCCAGCTGTGCACCTTGTTAACTCAATCTGTAAATGTGCATTTAGCAAGCTGAATAGCAAGTACTAACATAGCAGCATTTTGAAGCTGTTTCTCAAGCATTTAAAAGGAAGAAAATATGGGAAAAGTGATAAGAGGAAACGCTGATAGGGTTAGATAAGGTAGGGTAGGGTGGGTTGAGGCTCATGTGGACTTGGTATAGACCAGCTGGGCTGAATGGCCTGTTTCTGTGCTGAACATTCAATGTAACATGCAATGTTAGTGCAAGCTGTAATTGATTGCATGGGCTTAAAGAGATGAAAGACCTACTCCTGTCCCTACGCTGTTAGTACAGACTTCTATACCAGGTTTCCACCCAGTAACTTTACACATCTAACACTCTACTTAGCAAATCAGACTGTAACTCACTTTGTGCCTCTCCAGCAGGAGTTTAGCAATCTCAATGTGGCCATTCTGCACTGCATCCATGAACGGAGTGACTCCACAGCTGTCTTTGGCATCTGGCTTGTAAGCACACCTACAAATATTCAAGAAGAACATGTGCAAGCTCACATTGCCCAATGTCCCAATGCATAAATGAGGAATTGTTTTCCACAGTGACACCTAGGCTCAGGTGAACTCCACAAGGCTACTCAATTCTGGGCAATGGAGATCACAACTAGAGACCACCACTCTCCTCAGCTGCTGCCAAACATTCACTCACCCTATAGAGACAGGGCTATAGAAATGACTTAGGTTGGGACTTGACTATGGGAGGTTTAGGGGTGGTGCTATTAATGAAGATATTAGCTCTATGTTCAGGAAACCAGGATATGGAAACTGCTTATGTATTCGACAAAAGCAAAAGGTTACTTGTATGAGTTGTGTACTCCACACTGTAGGGTGGACCGTAAGGGTGGAAAAAGGCAGCTTGTCATAAAGTCAAAGTAAGAACTGTGGGAGATTTTCCTTTATTTACTGACTGGAAAAATCAGATAGACAAAGAAAGCCTTGATGAGCAATGCATGGAATCTCTTCAGAATAGTTTCTTAGAACAACATGTTTTGGAGCCAGCCAGACTAGGCTTGGTATTGTGCAATGAGAACATTACCTGGGTCTCTGGATTACTAGACCAGCAATAACACCACTTCACCTCCACATCTGGAGTCTGAGTACAGTTTTGGTCTCCTTATTAAAGGATGTAATCATATTAAAAGCAGTTCAAAGAAGGGTCACTCGACAAATTCCTAGGATGAAGGGGTTGTCTTCTGAGGAAAGGTGGACAGCTTGGGCCTGTCTTTATTTGAGTTTAGAAGAATGGGAGATTAACTTATTGAAAATACATATGATCCTGGGGAGACATGACAGGATGCATGCAAAATGGATGTTTCCCCTTACGGGAGAAGCTAGAACTAGGCAACACAGTTTAAAAATAAAGGGTCTCCCATTTAAGCCGGAGACGAGGATTTTTTTCCCCCTTTCAGACGATTATCAGTCTCTGGAACTGTCCCAAACAGTAGTGGAGGCAGGGCCATTGAATATTTTTAAGGCTAAGTTTGACAGATTTTTGATTGACATAGGAGTAAAAAAAGTATAAGGTAGACAGAAAAGTACAGTTGCAGCCACAATTAAATCAGCCCTGATATTAACAAATGGCAGAACAGGCTTGAGGGGCTGAATGGGCTACTCCTGCTCTGAATTCCTATGTATTCTAAGCAATAAGCTGCTCAGGAATGAAAACACCTGCATTTTATTTGCTGCACTGAATTTCCTAAACATAAATAATTAAAATAAACTGATTTAAAAGCACAGACTAGTATTCTGTATCAGGAGCATTTTCCACTGATACAACACACAATAGAATCTTGTTGTTTCCAGTGTTCTGGACAATGATGGTATTGCTTGGGAATTACACTCCTAACCTAGTTATGGTGACAATAGGAACTTGCCCCCACGGCTTTTGAATAATAATAATACAATAGTATAAAAGCAAAATACTGCAGTTACTGGAAATCTGAAACAGGCACAGTGAGTGCTTGAGAAACTTGACAGGTCCGGCAGCATCTGTGGACAGAGAAACTGTTATGTTTCGAGTCTGGCATAACTCTTCTTCAGACCCAGTTCTGCTTCGGTCTGTATTTATTTGAGTCTCGAGGAATGACAAGTGAATTTATTGAAACAGTTTTGATCCTGGGGTGACTTGGCAGGGTGCACACAAAGAAGATGGCCTCAGAATGTTTCTCTCTCCAAACATGCTGCCAAACCTGCTGAGTTTCTCCAGCACTCTCTGTGTTTTTTGAGGATGCAATAGTGTTAACAAAATACATTTAACATGCTTCCCTTTTGAGCAGAGATTGGGAAATTATACTCAAGCTGTTCCATAACTGCATTGTTGCAGACCTCAGCATTGCTAAATCGCCAGGGTACATATTTCCACCGAAGTCAGAATGTCTAGGGCACAAGGCTAAAGGGCATCAGCAGCACTATGTACCCTGACCTCCACTGGGAGGTTAGCAGTATTTGCCAATGCTGCACGGAATCCAGATATCCAGCCTGGTCCGCACACCACAAAACCTGCATAGCATGGAACAAATCGTCAACACAATTTTGGTGACAGTGTACTATTACTAACATGGTCTGATGCACTTCCCGTGAAAAATCTGGAATTGGACTCCGTAACGTTTATGTACTTGGGTAAACGGCTTCATCGTGTTAGTAAAGAAAGAGCTTACCTTTCTAGAAGCAGCTCTGCCGCCTCAAAGTGTCCATGCATGGCTGTATGAAAAGAAAAACAATTTGCAAGTAAAATCAATGACTGCTGCTCTTGCAAAGCTGTTGACAATCACCACATCTCAAAGGGGCATTGTGTGTTTGCTGAAAGACCATTTTGCTGAACTTTGTTTTTCCCTCCTCATCAAGCACAAAATCTGTATCCAAATGATTCATCACTTTGCAAAGAAAAAAAATCACCATGCCATAAACAATGCACAGCACTGTGGACCAGTGGGTGGTACTCTCAACTCCAACTAGGAGGTTGTGGGTTCAAATCCCCCTCTGAATATTTGAGCTTAAAATTTAGGTTGAGAATCCAGTTTGGAACTGAGGGAGTGCTGCACTGTCACAGCTGCCATCTTTTAGATGAGACATCAAACTAAAGCCTGGTCTGCTCTCTTAGGTGGATATAAAAACCATTAAAGAGCAGGGTGACACTTTCTGTTGCCCCGGCTAATATTAATCACAGAACGGTTATGGTGCATGAGGAGGCCATTTGGCCCATTATGTCTCAGTCGATTCTACTCCCTGGTGCTAATCTCCTGCCTTTTCCCCATATCCTTTTCCCTACATCTCCTCACTAATATCACTAAAACAGTTTATCTTGTCATTTATCAAAATGTCACTTTGATGGGATTTGATCTCATTCTTTACAATACAAATCCAGTAATATAACCCCCACTATGTTCACACAGAGAATACTGAATTAGATGAGTTACTGAAGAGTTTCTGGAACTCGATCTGGACAAGGAATCAATAATCTGGGTAGGGGATGATGGGCAGAAGATGATTTTTTAAAAATCTCAGCTTCTCCACAAATAGATATTCATAGTATGTTGGAAAATGGCTATGTAAATTATTCAGGATAAACCTTGTGGTACATTTGAAGAACATACATTCTCCACTCTCACAATGAAAATTCCTTGGGGACTCATCATACACAAGCTTCCTGCCATGAAGACTGTTTTGAAATCATGGCTTGAATTGCATTCTATTGAGCCACACTGGGAACACGCAATGTTTCTCATTGACGATAATACAGGAGTTGCCTAGCAACACCACATGTCTGGCCTGCGGCCAGGTAAGGAATCAGTATTCTTATTGGTTTTCTTCCCTTTCCCCAATAACATTGTTATTTTGTCTTGGTGAATTTAACACCTTCAAGGGTTGCTGTGGCACAATTACCTCCTACAAAGCTTCACTGTCACGTCACCTACCATCCTGGTGAAATGAGAGGCCTCTGTTGACACTTATCTTTAACTCTTGACAGAACTGGCAGTTCTGCTTGAGCGTATTCCTCTAGATTTCATCAGATTGCCTCAAACTTCCCTGCTCGATCAAGCAGCCTTTCTCCACTACTGCCTCCACCCAACACCATCCCTCAAATATTTTTTATTATTCTTTGATCGGATGTGGGCTTCACTGGTCAGGCCAATATGAACTGCCCTTCCCTCATTGGTCAAGAAGATGTTGATAAGTTGTCTTATTGAATTGGCGCAGTCCATGTGATGTAGGGATACCAATGCTGTTAAGGAGGGAGTTCTGGGATTCTATCCCGCGACAGTGAAGGAATGGTGATATATTTCCAAGTCAGTATGGCATGTGGCTTAGACAGTAGCTTGCAGGTGGTGGTGTTACCATGTATCTGCTGCCCGAGTCATACAGTACGGAAACAGACCCTTCAGTCCAACCCGTCCGTGCCAACAGATTTTGGTTAATGGATATAGAACCAAGGCAGGTAGGGGTAATTAACTGTACGCTAACAGAATTGTGGAACAGAATAGAGGGAATGAACGGCTTCCTTCTGTTCCTATGTTATGATAAATCTATATCAATGAGGAAAACTATTCATCTATTGCAATGTACGTTACAATCCAGTGTACATTAGACATCTCACACCACAACCAATGCCTGGTCAGCTTACCTACAGTGTGTAGAGGAGTCCTCTTTATTTTGCTCTCCACATCCCAGATATTTGGGCTGACCTCGAGAAGGTACTGGATAATTTTCGGATCGCCCTCTCGGCAAGCAATATGGAAACTGCTCCAGCCATCCTTGTTAGTCAGCATCAGACTCGCTCCACTCTCAATCAGATCTGTAATCACTTCAAGGTTCTTCCTGGTGCAAGCCATCATCAATGGTGTCCTACAAGGTATTCCCAGAAGTTAACCCTTTGTACATTTAAGAAATTTCTCCCCTCCAACTCTCTTGATTCAATACTGTAAATGGATCACTTGGTCTAATATAGATTCAATCAGATTAGAAAAGTCACCTGTTTGTTCTTCATCTCCCACAGCCCTGCCCAGGGTTTCCTGGGTGAGAAAGCAATTTACATACACTTCGTCCCACCTCATGTTGCACAGATGGTACAGCATAGAACCTCTGGCCAAACCAGTCCATTTTAATGGTTATGTTCCACAATAGTCTTTTCCCAACCCTTTTCATATAATCCTATTAGTTTATCCTTCTATTCCATGCTGCATCCACTAATCTATCTTCCATTTAAAAGCGTCTATACTATTCACCTCAACCACCAACCAGGCACTGAGATCCAACCACAGTATTGGCAAAGATGTTCCACTTAAATTGCCTGTTGGATTTATCAGCAACAATTTATAGCCCATAGTTTTGATTTCCCTCCACCAAGGGTTTACGTCTAATTATGAAATCCCTTTATAATTTTAAAGATCTGTGTAACCTTATCCTTAAATCTTTTCTTTTACAGAGTGCCTTTCCCTGCCAGCTAAACCCTCATAATATTGGCGTCATTTTTTCAGCAATCTTCTTTGGCGCCTTCTCAGGTGCATCTCTGAAGCCTAGACATGACACAGTGCTGGAAGTGTGCCCAACCAGATCGCAGAACAGGTCCATTGTCCGTGCTACCCATGTGGGAAGGCTAAACGCAAGCTAATGACCATTTTGGGGAACACCTCTGCTCTGTCAGGAACTATTTTTGGCTTTGCGTTGCTTAATGTTTTTATTCCATGTCCTGTTGTGGCCTCTCTGTCTCTGGCAACATTCTGCAGTTCTTTGTGTAAAGACCACTTTTATTTTTGAGACTGTGGACTAAAAAAAGGGACAAGACACTGCTTTAAACAAGGAACTTTCGCAGGTTCAAACAAAGACATCATAGACACAAAACACAATGAATTCCAATGCTACTTTACTCAAGCAGCAGGGGTTGGTGCTAGTTATCTCGGTCCATAGGTGTGTAAAGCTCAGGTAGCTTTGCCCAGAGAATCTTGATTAGATTTTCAATCAGTACTAGTTGTGTGCATTCAGGAATGTGCAGGTGGGTGGATGGGCAGAAGAGTGTTATGACGGTGGGGGTCTCTGTAGGGAGGGTGTTGTATGGAAGGTGGGTGTGCGATTGTCTGGTTGGGTGTGTGGGCATTTTGGAGATGTTGTGTATGAAGGATGGGTGTTGTGTGGGTGTAGACAGTGGTTGTATTGTGTAGGGTGTTGTTTGGAGGAGTAAGTGGATTGCGTTGGGGGTAGGGATGTTGCTTGGAGGGGCCATGTTGGGTTTAGAGAGTGTACTGCGGCAGGATTGCAATGTTATCATTTTTCCCCCTCTCCCTATTTAAATAGGGCTTCACCTGATGAAGGAACTGTGCTCTAAAAGCTTGTGATTTCAAATAATCCTGTTGTACTATAACCCGATGTCATGTGACTTCTGACTTTGTCCACCCCAGTTCAACACCGGCACCTCCACATCACATTTAAATGCTGTTATTAGTTTAACTTGTTCCATTTTGAAGAAGGGTTTGCCCCTGGAATATGAATTCCTCTGCAAAAAAGCTGCCTGACAGAGTGAATATTTCCAATATTTTCAGCCTTTGCTTCAGGTTTTGTCATAATGATTTGCATCTTTGTTGTTCAATCCATTTTCAAGCACCATCTTGTGTCATAGAGCTGTAAGTACATGGATGCAAAACAACTCCATATTGATCTTCTCTATAACCAAAATATAAGCTGTTACTGCAAAAGAGCCAGTCACATGATAACATTGACTTTCATGTTCAGTGTTTTGATATTGTGAACATTATCCTTTCACATGCAAAATTAGAAATCTCTATACTAACAGAACCCAGTGAATTGAAACGACAAAAATATAAACCAGAGAAAATAAATCATCTGTATTTACTAATGACCAAAAAGAAAAAGGTGGCTTAACAGAATGATAGATTTATTAGTGCAGAAAGAGGCCATTTGGCCCATTGTGTCCATATTGGATTTCCAAACATTTATATGCCAACTAGCCATCAGCTGTGGCTCAGTTAATCACACTCCCACTCTGAGTCAGAGGGTTAAAAAAGGTTCAGAACACTCTTCAGCTCATAGCCAAAGGCTGACACTCCTGTGCATTACAGAGATAGTGCTACACTGTCAGAGGTGCTACCTTCCAAGTAAGACATTAAACAGAGACAGGTAGATCTGAGAGATCCCAAGAAGAACAGACTTTTCTAAATGCTTTGCAGGCACTACTTATCACTTACAGAATAATTATTCCTGTGATATAGGAAGCATTCAATTTGTGCACAGGAAGATCCCATACAGTAATTGAATTAATGGCTTGATAATTGTTTTAATGATGATGGTTGATTGATTACATATTGGTTAGGGCATTGCAGGGGACTCTCCAACTTCTCCTTGAAATAGTGACATGCAATCTTTTTATGTACCTTTTTAAGTGTTTGATATTGGTCTCCTTATTTAATTAAGGACGTAAATGGGCCGGAAGCAGCTCAGAGAGGTTGACTAGACTAATACTTAGAATGGGTGGGTTGACTTATGACGAAAGATCAGACAGGCTAGGCTTGTATTCGCTGGAGGTTAGAACAGTGAGAGGCAACTTGATGGAACGATACAAGACCCTGAGGAGTCTTAACAGGGTGGATGTGGAGAGGAGGTTTCTTCTCGTGGGAGAATCCACTACGAGGGGGAACTGTTTGAAAATAATGAGTCACGCATTTAAAACAGAAATAAGAGGAAACCTTTTTCTCACATAGTGTTGCTCGTGAGTCTTTTCTCAAAAGACTGTGGAAGCAGAGTCTTTGAATATTTTTAAGGCAGGGATAGATAGATTTTTGAAAATGAAAAGGGTAAAGAGATTCTTGGGATTAGGGCAATGGGAAGTAATCAGAGCAGCTAGGATATTACTGTACGGTGCCGCACACCTTAGGGGCTGAATGGCCTACTACTCCTAATTCATACATTTGTACGCATCTTCTATAATTGATCTAAAAGGGAGTTCATTCCTTGTCCAACTGGGAGGGGAATAGCTCAAGATTTTAAAAATTCTTTCCTGGGATGAGCGCACTGCTGGCTAGCTCAGTTTTTCTTACCCATCCCTAATTGCCCTTGAACTGAGTGGCTTGCTAGGCCATTTCAGAAGGCAGTTAATAGTCAAGCATGTTGCTGTGGGCCATGTACTGTAAAGTTGAATACATTTCCTTTATTTTTCTACTTTTACATTCAATGTTTTGGTTTGTTTTTCTGTGTTTTAAGATGGCACCACACTGTGGTGACACTGTGCAACACTTCTCACTGTGTTTTGTAACAAAATACATGTGACAATAAATAAATAACTCAAATAAATTAAACACGTAGTCCAGACCAGGTAAGGACTGCACATTTCCTTCCCTGAAGGACATTAGTGTGCCAGGTGGTTCTTGATGACAATTGCCAATGGTTTCATGGTAACTATTAGGTTGACTTTAATTAAATATTTTATTGGATTAAAGTTCTACCGTATGCCATAGAGGAATTCGAGTCCTAGGTCCCCACAACTTTAACCTGGGGTTTGGGGTTACTAGTCCAGTGACATTACTACCAGTGTCAACACCTCCCTATGATGCAGACAATCTTCAATTCAGGCAAATGAGAAAAGATGAACAGTTTCTTCTTCGTTATCCAACAGCACTGCCACTTACCAATCAGATTTCTTCAAACAGTCAACCTTGGCCCCTTGGGCTAGCAGGTACCTCACACACATTCTGTGACCCATGGACGCTGCTTCATGCAAAGCTCGTTTGTAATCGCTGTTGACCAGCTCAACGTTGGCACCGAGCTCCTCCACCAGGTATTTCAGGATTGGCAGGTGCCCGTACCTCGCAGCATAATGCAGCACTGTGTCACCTGATCTCCCAAAGTGACCCTTCAACACTGTATCCAGAACACCTTCGCCCTTACCCAATTCCTCTTTGAGATGGGAAAGACTGCCTTCTTGTACTATTCTAATGAAATGCTTGACTTTGCCTTCACAAGTCATCAGCTTTAATCCTCAAAAGAAATTGCTCTGACAAGAAAAAAAAGTTCAAGTCTCACTTGTAACAATCTGATGACAAACTCATCTGCTTTTGCTGCAAAACCTGACACAGATCTCCAAGTCTTTATTTCCTCACTTTCTCTCCTAAGACTCCCTCACAGAAGCAGGTCCTCAGTGCTTACATGCACCGTCTGAGGTCTCACCCCGATGACTTTTATCTGTAAATATTAATCCTAATCACAAAGCACGAGCTCTGTTCACTGCTGTCTCCCTTCTTTAAGCGCGCACGCACACACACACACACACTCAGATCTTTCAGCTCCACCCCCAGAGTATCATCGACCGACTAAAAACATTCCCTGTGAGTCCTAAGTCTAGTAACGCTAGAATTACACATCAGGGAAAAGACAGGGCAGGTTAACATTTTGGAGCTTTGTGCTATCATTGTCAGTACCGATTTGATTCACCCTGAATTTCAAACAATTAAAAATAAAAACTCTCATCAGTTAAAAATGTTTATAAGGAATGAACTGTCATTTTTAAACCCTCAGATAATCAAACATTTTTGGGGAACCCTTTATGCAAGGGCCCTCTGAAATGTATCAATATTTACAGGGAATCCCTTGAAGTGTATCAATATTTGCAGGGGATCCCCGAGAAAAGTGTCAGTATCTGAAGGGAAGAGTTGGCAATATTTCCAGGAAACTTGCTGTCGAAGATAACGGGAAGCACGGGATTCTCAAAAGTATCCGAGTATTTGCAGTATGTCAACCAGAGGAGCGTGGTGGGGCTTCCGAAATATAGAAAACGGTGCGAAAAGGATCATCGGAGAAAGAGATGCTGCAACAAACCCACGGAAAGCCGCCAGTTGTCCTGAAATGAGATCAACGCTTGCTCAGAAAGATTCCACCTACTGCCGATTGCGAAGTGACAGCCAGTGGATTTCCTAAATAGTCATCCAGAGACAGCAAGCAAATAAAGTGTGAGGTTTCTGGGAGCTGTGACAGCATCTAGGGAGGAATAAACTCCGGAAGTACTCACTGAGCAGTTTGGAATTGCATCTAACGCTGGGGTGGAAGTAAGTCTGGATTTGATATGTCCCAGAGATGAAAAACAAAGGGAGAAATTTGCATTCACTCCAGCTTGTATCATTTAACCACTGAGTGCCTTGGATATGGTGAGTGGCTAATAACTCCGGAGCAGGTTCCCCTAGATGGAGTTTCCTGTACGGACCTAATCATGGTATCAAATTGAGTTCTACCTAAGGCTGGATTTCCCAGACTCTAGCCAAACTCTTGTTTCCCAAACGATGGTTGTAATGATTGATTTACAAGAATGGTTCCTGGCAGAAGGAACTTGAGCTATGAGGATAGATTGAAGAAATTGGGAATGTCCTCCTTGGAGCGAAGAAGGCGAAGAGGAGATCTGATTTAAGTTTTTAAAATGATGGATGGAATGCATAGGGTGAAGCAGTTCCCGACACATAAAATGAACAGGAAGCTAACGTTTCACAAAGGAAATAAGAATGAACTGAGGAAAAGCTTTTTCACACAGCAAGTATTTAGGGTCTGGAATGCACTGCCTGGAAGTGTGGTGGAGACAGATTCAATTACATAGAAACAAAGAAGATTGGAGCAGGAGGCGGCCGTTTGGCCCTTTGAGCCTGCTCCGCCATTCATAGAATTCATTGAATATCCACAGTGTGGAAACAGGCCATTCGGACCAATAAGCCCACACCTCCTCTCCGAAGAGCATCCCACCCAGACCCATTCCCCTACCCCTGCATTTCCCCATGTCTAACCCACCTAACCTAAACATCCCTGGACACTACAGGGAAATTTAGCATGGCCAATCCACCTAGCCTGCACATCTTTGGACTGTGGGAGGCAATTCACGCAGACCCAGGGATTTCTTCACGATCATGGCTGATCGTCCAACTCAATATCCTGATCCTGCTTTGTCCCCATAACCTTTGATCCCGTTTGCTGCAAGTGCTATATCTGGTTGCCTCTTGAATACATTCAATGTTTTGGCATCAGCTACTTCTGTGGTAATAAATTCCACAGAGTCACCACTCTTTGGGTGAAGGAATGTCTCCTCATCTCCCTCCTAAATCATCTACCCTGAATCCTCAGACTGTGACCCCTGGTTCTGGACACACTCACCATCGGGAACATCCTCCCAGCATCTACCCTGTCCAGTCCTGTTAGAACTTTATAAGTCTGTATGAGATTCCCTCCTCATTCATTTGAACTCCAGCAAAAACAATCCCAACCTAATCAGTCTCTCCTAATACGTCAGAGCTGCTGTCCCTGGAATCGGTCTGGTAAACCTTCGCAGCACTCCCTCGAGAGGAAGAGCATCCATCCTCAGAAAGGGAGACCAAAACCACACACAATATTCTAGGTATGGCCTCTCCAAGACCCTGTGTAACTGCAACAACACATTGTGGTATTTAAGAGAGCATTGGATGATTATTTGGATTAAAACAATATGTAAAGGTGTGGGGGAAAAGCAGTAGATGGCACTTCATTTAATAAGCCAGTGCAGGCCTCCTTTTGGACCATAACATTTCTGTGATTCTGCATAGTGGAGAAAATTGACAAGCAAGCCAATGAGGTTAAAACAAAGGGGATTTTCAAACTAATGTCGGTTTCTGTAATGGGGAAACTGAGTGAATCGCTGTTGGGTTAGTTAGCTCAGTTGGCTGGATAACTGATTTGCGATGCAGAGTGATATCATTAGTGTGGGTTCAGTTTCTGTAATGGCTGAGGTTACCATGAATGTTCCACCTTCTCAACCTTGCCCCTTGCTTGAGGCATGGTGACCCTCAGGTTAATCATAATCCATCGTCACTTTCGATTGAGAGAGCATCCATATGGTCCTCTGGGACTATGGAGTCTTCACCTTTGCAACAGGGTTGCTGTCTGAAGGGGTGATGAATGTGGCAGATTCAGTAGTAACTTTCAGAAGTTAATTAAGTATTTGAAAAGAAAAAAAAAATGTCAAGGCCATGTGGGAATAATTGTGTATCTCCTTCAAATGAAAACCAGCACAGGTACTGAGGGCTGTATTAGTTCTTGCTGTGCTTGTCAATTGTGTGATATCTGTTCAACCATACAAGCCTTGTCCCAATGCTTATTGGGATCCCTGTATTCACACTTGCCACTTACCTCTTAACCCAGGGGCACTGTTCACCAGTTGGTCATGGGGGAATAAAATTGTGATCAGCTGATTTGGTACAGACTGGCATTGGAGTTAGAAGGGTCTGGTCAGCCACTTGGAAATGGTTGTGGGGAGGTAACTGCTAAAATTTCTTTTTTTTTTTCCTTATTTTACAGTTTAACCAAAATCACAGGAGCAGCAATGTCACAATGACTCTTTGTGAGTAAATGTGTTTCCTTGCTTTTTAATACAACGACATTTTAATTGTATGCTGTTCTGTTTAATGACTTTGACTATTTCTAAAGTTTGGATTCAGAAGTAGAATGTTGGAAGAATAACTAATTAACCTAAAAAAGACAAATATTTGAAAACAATGATGCTATTTCAATATTGTTGTCCTTATTTAAGATCTGAAGAAGTGAAATAGCTTCCAGTCTTGTTTAACTGTTTGTTCGTTTTAAGTGGTGATATTGATTAAAATGAGGAGTACTTTGAAATCAAGATGCAGGGAGGCTCAATGCTTGTAGGGCTGAAGACCCAGGTAACCACCTAGTTTATACAGTCATACTGCATGGAAACAGACCCTTTGGTCCAACTAGACGAAGCTGACCAAACTAGATTAGTCTCACTTACCTGTGTTTGGCCCATATCCCTCTAAACCTTTCCTATTCATGTACTTATCCAATTGTCTTTTAAATGTTGTAACTGTACACTTGCCTGGATGAGTGCAGCTCCAACAATAATCAAGAAGCCAGACACCATCCAGGACAGAGTACTTATGGGCACCCCATCCACAATCTCAAACATGCAGTTCCTCCACCTAGGTCACACAGAAACAATGGCATGTACCACCTACAAGGTGGACTGCAGCAATTTCACAAGCCTGCATCAATAATATCTTCCAGACCAGTGACCTCTGCAACTGAAACAGACAAGGGCAGCTGCTGTTTGGGAGCACCTAGTTCTCCTTCTGTTCCCACATCACCCTGACTTGGAGCTGTAACGATTGTTCCCTCACTATGGTTGGGTTAACATCCTCAAAATTCCTTCCTAACATCACTGTGTGGTTAGATCAACATCCCTTTGGATATCCCGTGGACATCTCTGTGGATATCCTTACAAGCCTGTAGTGTTTCAAGAAGACACTATCACCCTCTTAACGAACCAAATGCCCACATCCTAACAATGAACATACAAGAAAGTGATCAGTGTGCTATCAGCTCCTTTTGCTGCTACGTCTGGACTTGTTCCATCTGTTGCAATCCAACTGTTTAGAAACATTTTGATGCAGTGACAATCAAATGACCTGTTTTGGTGGGGTCTAAAGATTCCATGTCACTATCTGAAGACACGCAAGTCATTTTGACCACGGTTCCTTTCTCATCCAATGCTACCAAAAACAAATGAACTGTTCTGAAGAAAGGTCACTGGACCTGAAATGTTAACTCTGCTTTTTCTCCACAGATCCTGCCAGACCTGCTGAGTTTTTCCAGAAATTTTTGATTTTGTTTGTGAACAGGTCAGTTATTTATTGTATTAGTAGGGTCCTTGTGTTCAATATGGCCACCACATAAATGCACAACCATTGCTGCACATTGGTGTCCTATGTGAAAAATCTTCTGAATATTTCTGAGTGATATGATTTTAAAAACAGGAAGACTTGCATTTATAAATTCGTTTTCACAACATTAGGATACCCCAAAGTGTTTTCCTGCGAGTGTAGTCACTGTTGGAATTTAGAAAAAAACTGCAGTCAGTTTGCAAACAGATATTGACTGTCTACTTTAATGATATTTATGGGATGAATATTGGGAAGGACACTGAGAACTCTTCAAAATTGTGCAATACATTTGTTTACAACCTTCAGTCTACCCCTGAGAGGGAAAATGGGATCTTGGTTCAATGTCTTATCTGAAAGATAGCATTTATGACTGTTACAGCACTCCCTGAGCACTGCATTGCAGTGTCTGCCCCAATTCTCTGGAATAGGGTTTGGACCACAACCTTTTCACTCAATGGTGAGAGTGCTGCCAACTCAGCCATAGCTGACACTGCACAATACTGATAAAGGATTGTTCAATTTCTTATTTATCTGTTGTTTCTTCCCTCCTGTACAGCTGGGCGAGGCAAACGGAAACATCTTAATCCATCTGACTGTTGGTTCTTGAGCAATAGCCGTGAGGGTGCTTTCTCTTTGACCCGACCATTCATCTACGCAGGTACCAGCAGAGATTTGAACAGGGGCCTCCATCCGAGGGACAGAAAAAGGAGGAGATCTGCAACACGGCTGTGTCCTCGCCAAAGATGGTGGATACATGATGCTGACAGTCTCTCAGAAGATACAGCCAGTGGTGAAGCCATCATTGGCCCATCCTCCTCCAAGATTGATTCTGTTTTTGTTCCTGAAGATTTTAACTTGTCTGTTGAAAGAAACATGCTGATGCTGAATTCCAAGGACAATGGGGAGGGCTGTGTCCTGTCGTCTGGAAGCCCAAGTGAGACCAGTGATGTGGTTTGTGCGAAAAGACCCAGCTTAGAAGATGCACCTGTGTCCCAGGAATGGAATTGGGCAGAAGGTGACGAACTGGAGGTGGATCCTCTCCCTGACTCGTGTTTTGGGTTACTGGGATGCACCTGCTCCCATGCTCTCCCCGCTGGCCATATCAGCCAGCTGCCAGATGAAATCCTCAGGATGGTGTTCTTTTATCTGCCAGCCGTGGACCTGTATCGCCTCCGCTCAGTCAGTCAGCAATGGCACCATGTTATCAGTGATCCACTGGTAAGCCTTGGCGTCTTCCGTTAGATCATAATACTCTTCTATTTTTGTAAAAAAAAATTGTATGTCCAGTTTTCTGCCCTGCCCCATCCAACAGCCATTGATTCCAGAGGTGGTTGCAACACTAGCTGCTGATTATTATTTCTTTAAGTCCAAATACTTTACTTGGGAACTGAGGTAGAAGCATTTGGGAAGCTATTTAATTAGGTAGAGGGTGTCACTTGCACTCTGTTGTGTTCTCATGTGATGCCTACCTGCAAGTATTTGCTGTGAGGGTGACTGGATCTTTAGCTGATTGTGTGTCCCCATTCACACCTCCTCCGGTACAGTTAGTGCTGAGGAAAATTGTAACACTGTCAGCCTGGAGGTGGCTTTAACCTCTGACCTTTTGGTTTGCCTGTAGTTCAAGGGAAACAAAGCAACCTATCACCAATCATTCTCCTGAAAATCTGAGTACACCAACATGGCCATTTAAATTGTATCCAGTTGGGTGCAACTGCAAATGATATGGCTTTGACTCATCAACTATGGACATCTCTGAGAATTTAAGGGGAGTGAACTAATTTAAACTTAAACATAATTGGCTCCTTGCATTTCTTATCTATTTTTTACTGTGGGTGAAGTGGTTTCTACGACAGTTAAACACCACCTTAAACCTGTTTTATAATAGTGGGAGATTTGGGACAAGGAGAGCAGATGCTGACTGGGAAGGTAGGATAGTTTGTGAGATTCCCTACACATCAGGTTCCTGGTCTCAGTTACAGTGGCTCAGGGCAGAAGGACAGTTCCTGCAGGGCTTGAGAGGGTTAAAATAGCAAAGTGCATTTTTATTTACAATGGACTTCTTTTCTAAACCTGCTTTTCCCAGTTTGTACCATACAGGAAGTTGTACTATCGATATAGGAAGGGAGAAGCAAGTGCTGTGAAAGAGATTGACTGGATCCTGAAGGAAAATAACATTAAAAAGGAAGATGAACTCTGCGTGTTGAATCTCGTAAAGTGAGTATTCATTGCCGGAATGCTGCTAGTATCTGAGCTACAGCTGTACGTCTATTAAAACAGAAAAATTAGGCATTTAACCAAATTGAAAGGAAATACTTACCAGGAAAATTTGAGCAGGCCGGGGCTTTTATTTTCAGAAAGAGGCTAACTAATGGATTGGTTGAGTTGAGATAGTTAAAATCACAAAATGATTTGTTAGAGAAGATGTTTCCAGTGTGATGGGGAGCAAAACAAGTGTAACTGATAATTTATTAGGGAAGTTTAGGAAATTGCTTCGACAGGGAGTTGCTGAGGAAAATAGCATGGATGCATTTAAGGTAAAAACTCCGATGGTCAGATAAAAATGAGGGAGGAAGGGAAGGAACCAAAGGTTCTGCTGTTAGGTTTGATGAGGAGAGTTGGAGGATGCTCAAGTGAACTATAAACCAATTGGGCTGAATGGCCTGTTTCTTTCCTTTCTGTTCCGTGTAATATACAAAGCGAAATGACAATTTTATGTCTTTTTAAGCTGTGAAAATGCTTTGCTGCTGTAGATTATGGATGGTAGTGAAAGGGTAGGGTGTTGATGGTTATAGGCCTGCATTGTTGACCAGGATCAGTTGAGCTGAGGGATATTTCTGCCTGTGGCTTAGTATCCCTGCAGCTTCCCTGGAATGAAGTATTTGAATTCCAGATGTCTCTCTCCATCTCTATCCTTCAGTATCCTTGAGCCTATTCAAACTTTCCTTAACATAGCAAGAGGACACTCTGCTGATCTACATGCATAAACTCCTCCAACTCATAACTGGCCAATTGGATGCTCATTCTATGCCTTTCTAGCCGTAAGAATCGACCGTTATAAATTTTCAGTGGTCTTTGTCAAGAGGGAGAAGATATTTGAAGTTAACTAACTGTTAATTGGAACAATTCCGATGACAATATAGGACGGCAGTATTGATTCGTCAGCTTTGCCAGGGGTGGGAAGCTATAGTTAATATAAGAAACTAATAGGTGAGGCAGTGATGTTGTGGTAATGTCGCTGGTCGAGTGAGCCAGAAAACCAGGCTAATGCTCTGGGGATAAGGGGTTAACTCCCACCACAGCAGATGGCTGAAATTTAATTCAATAAAGAAAAATTTGGAAGTAAAAGTTAGTCTGATGTTAACCATGTAATCACTGTCGACCACTGTCAATAACCATCTAATTACTAATGTCCTTTTCCGGAAGGACTTACCTAGTCTATATGTGACTCCAGACCAACAACAACGTGGTTAACTCCTAACCAGAGTTCCCTCTAAGCTGCGTGGGTGAAACCGCTCTGAATGCCCACTCATTGTGATTGGCATGCCAATGCTTGGTGTAGCATTGACCCCCACTTTCAGAGGTCGTGGCCATGCAGCGTGGAGGTCTGCACAGAAGAAAAGAAAATGAGTGGTACGCTGCTCCTCACTGCCGTCAGAAATGGGCCTAACAAGCCGCTGCGCAGCAGTTAGGGATGGGCAATAAATGTTGATCCAGCCAGCAATGACCATGTCCCATGGCCTCACGGTGGCTCAGTGGTTAGCATCGCTGCTTCACAGCTCCAGGAACCCGGGTTCGATTCCATCCCCTGGTGACTGTGTGTGAAGTTTGCACGTTCTCCCTGTGTCTGCGTGGATTCCTCTGGGTGCTTCGGTTTCCTCTCCAATTTGAAGATGTGCAGGTTAGATGGATTGGCCATACTAAATTGCTCGTAGTGTCCAGGGATGTGCAGAATAGGTGGATTAGCCATGGGAAATGCAGGGTTATGGGGTGGGATGCTTTTCAGAGAATCAGTGCAGACTCCATGGGCTGAATGGCTTCTATCTGCACTATAGGGATTCCGCGATTCTGTGAATAAAAGCAATGTTGAGAAGAGTTTTGGATTAGTGCAAATATTTCCAATGATATGAAGATGACTTAAGAGGAAGTGTAATCAAGTTTTTGTTAATGATGAAAGTTTTTGCTAGTGGGTCCAATGAAATAGTCTTTCTTCTGGTTTAGATGAGAGATGAGAGATCTGAGCATTGATGAGAGATTGCTAACTTGAAACTGCCACTCTGGGTAAGGAGAAAGATTAGGGCAAATGTCTGTAATTAGGAAGTTATTTAAGCGTCAAATGCCTTGGTGCAGGCAGGGGTTGAAATAGAGACTGTTGCATTTATGAAATACTTTCTTGCCCTTTCTTCCTGAGTGTATGGCTAATGGTGCAGGGAAATGTGGGTTGGGAGAGGGCGGAGGGTGGAGGGGCAATGAGGGAGAGAATAGGGGAGGGCTGGTGATGGATGGAGTTAAGGGGAGGGAAAAGAGTTGGAGGGAGGGAGAGAGCAAATAATGGCTAAATTAAAAAAAAAGTTTTTGGATGAATACACATAAAATGCACTGTGGAGCTACAAACTACAAGTAAACTCCAGTGTCAAGAAATGTCAGGTTTCACTTCTTGCAAGACATCGTTTGTGTCTTAGAGATAGTAGGAACTTCAGATGCTGGAGCATCTGAGATAACAAGGTGTAGAGCTGGATGAACACAGCAGGCCAAGCAGCATCAGAGGAGCAGGAAAGCTGACGTTTCAGGCCTAGACCCTTCTTCAGAAAAAGT
>JAHRHZ010000046.1:11100031-11124741 GCA_024137785.1 Ginglymostoma cirratum
ACACGCACGCACAAACACACGCACGCACAAACACACGCACGCACAAACACACGCACGCACAAAGACACGCACACACAAACACATGCTGCAATGAATGGCCAGCATCAGTTCTGTATTATCCTTTGATTAACCCCTGATGTCTTACGTTTAACAGACACCCATGTAATGATATAAACAATGATTCCCCAGCTACGTGTGTCCTAAACTCCTTGAATTTCTGCATCTTTAAGGTGCTCCTCCTTTAAGATATACTTTTGGTCACCCATCCTAATATCTACTGAGTGCCCAGTTTTGTGTTGTTAATTGCTTATTTGAAGTACTGAAGTGCGCTTACTCAATTGAAAGTGCCAGACATTTCCAAGTTTTTGTTGAAAGAAAGGGCAGCAGGTGCCTGGGATGGACAGTATCCCAGCAAAGAATTGACACAGGAGCAAAGAAGAGAGAACAAAACAGATCTCCGAACACCTTTGCTCCCCTACTCCATAAAAGTTAAATATCTCACCATTTTGGAGGCACAATAGTTGCTTACATTATCCACAGTTTCTCCATGAACCACTGATTGGCATCAAAGACAAGAGGGTTTGTGATTTGACACTGACTCCATAGCTGACCTGCAGATTTATGTCTGCAGAAGCTACAATCCTGGTCAGTTTCTCTGCATGCTTGGAAATTCAAAGAAAATGTCACTGTGTGTATGTCTTTATTTAATTTAGACTGGATGTGTGCAGGCGTTGCTGGCTGTGATCATTCTCCTGTCCAATAGTGTGAATGACATCCAAGAACTGATATCCCGCCTCCAACAACCCTGTTCGACACTGCCTGTAATGGAGGTGACAGAGATCCTGTACTACATGGCGACCTTGCTGTTTGCCTTGAGAGAGAAGGACATTAATATCAGCAACAGGTAGGATATAGCACTCCTAATACAGAGCCCCTTCCACAACTTCTGATGCATGTGTGGCTCTGGTGGTTGCCTATAGGCTGTGCCAGGGTTCAGTTCAGGTGGACTATTTGATTTCAATCTCATAGCTAGGGATGGACAAAAAAGTGCCTGTGTTTTTTTTTTAAATTTTCCATGTGCACCTCTCCTATGCCCATTCCCAAGTGAGATGGCGGATTAGCCATAACATGTTAATTGATGACCAGGCTCTGAGGGCTGAATGGCCTAATCCTGCTCCTAGTTTCTATGTCTATGTTTACTGGGGGTTCCTGTTTTTATTTTCCCCTTGCATTGTGATGATGGGACCTTACTGTTTTCACTTTGTTTGGCATTTGCTGTATTTTTTTGTAATAATGAACCTTTACCACTAAGTAGGATAAGGGCAGCAGACACTTGGGATCCACTACCATCTGCATGTTACCCTCTAAGCCACGTGCCATCCTTACATGGAAATACATCGCACTTCATTTAGTGTTGCTGGGTCAAAATCCTGGAATTCCTTTCATGACAACACCATAGGTGTCTCTACAGTACACGGACTGCAGCATTACAAGAAGGTGGCTAATTACCACCATCCCAAGGGCAATTAAGCTCAGGGAACAAATATTGGCCTTGTCCATGGGTGCTCATAAGCTGGGTTGGGGGGTGTTCATGCCCTGAAATTGTTAAATTTGATGTTGAGCCCCCTTCCTTGTCTGTTACCTACCCCCAACTCCCTTTATGGATCCTGCCATAAAATGGATTGTTAAGTGGGCGGGAGGCGATGGCATAGTGGTATTATTGCTAGACTGTTAATCCAGAGACCCAGGTTATGTTCTGGAGATACTGGGTTTAAATCCCACCATGGCAGATGGTGGAATTTGAATTCAATAAAAATCTGAAATTAAGAGTCTAATGATGACAGTGAACCATTTGCCAATTGTCAGGAAAAACCCATCTGGTTCACTAGTGTCCTTTAGGGAAGGAAACTGCCATCCTTACCCAGTCTGGCCTACATTTGACTCTAGACATGCAGCAAGATGGTTGATTCTCAACTGCCCTCTGGCAGTTAGGGATGGGCAATAAATGTTGGCCTAGCCAGTGATGCACTTGTCATATGAATGAATACTTTAAAAGAAAGCAAACCCATTTTGGCCCACTAGTCCCTAATTTCACCTATCTAGCTTCTCTTCTTAGAAAAACTGAGCAGGTCTGGCAGCATCTGTGGGGCGAAAGCAGAATTTAACATTTTGGGTTCAGTGACCTTTCTTCAGAACTGATTGTAGGTGAGAAAGTTTGGTATATATGCTGAAGATGGGGCAGGGGTTGCAGGAGGTGATTGGGGTAGAAGGAGTAAATGATAGGTGGAGATCATAGATCATAGAATCCCTACAGTGTGGAAACAGGCCCTTCAGCCCAACAAGTCCACACCGACCCTCAGAGCATCCCACCCAGACCCACCCCTGATAACCCACCTAATCTACACATCCCTGAACACTACTTGGCCAATCCACCTAGCCTGCACATCTTTGGACTGTGGGAGGAAACCGGAGCACCCGGAGGAAACCCACGCAGACAAGGGGAGAATGTGCAAACTCCACACAGACAGTCGCCCGAAGGTGGAATTGAACCCGGGTGCCTGGTGCTGTGAGGCATCAGTGCTAACCACTGAGCCATCGTGCTGCCCTTGATGGAGCCCAGAGAGAGAATAAAACAGTTGGGCAGACAAAGGAGTGGGTAAAGGTCAGCCTGGGGGAATCAGTAGCTGCTGATGGGGACTATTAGTGACTGACAATGGGTTGTAAGTGGCAATGGCTTATGTGATGACAAGGTGTGGTTGTGGTGGTTGGGGTAAGGACATGGGAGAAGGTCCTCGGGCCCTAAAATTGTTGAACCTGATATAGAGCCCAGGTGGTTGTAGGATTCCCAAATGAAAAATTTAAGTGATGTTCTTCCAACTTGTGCTAAGATTCACGGGAGCACTGTAGTAAGCCCAAGACCAAGATCCTGGCCGGGGAACATGGTGATGTGTTGAAGTGGCAGGCAAAAAGCTCGGGGTCATTTTTATGAACAGAATATAGATATTCTGCATAGTAGTTATCCAGTTTGCAGTACACCTTTTCTTAGGTGCTTCTTGTTCTGAAGAAGTGTCACAGAACTTAAAAATTAAATCTGTTTCTCGCTCCAAAGATGCTACCAGACTTGCTGAGTTTCTCCAGCATTCTCTGTTTATTTGACTCTGTCCACTGTTCAGACGGGAGACGGGGAAAATGTCACTATTTGTGTTTCAGCAGCTAAGTGTATCATATCGTTGGTTCGAGGCAGGCTGTGAAAATAAGAATTGCAGTTCCCAGTATGCGATGAAAATGGGTATGCGGTCTGGTTATTTGGCCTTGAGGGGAAGGAACGCCATTTATCTTACGAGTCCCCTTCAAAGATGGACCACCGCTCTCCACCCCCCCCCACCCCCGCCCCTGTCCACAATATGGCAGAGGCTGGAAATCTGAAAAAAGTACGGAACAGGACGGGCAGCACTTGTGGAAAGCTAAAAACAGCTCAGCAGGGATTATGCAATTGAGGGTGGAGGACAAGAGGAATTCAGCCCTCCCCTTCCTGACTCTGCTCTTGCTTACATTTTATAAATCTCCAAATTTTCTCAGGTCCGATGAAGGGTCATGGACCTGCAACATTAACTCTGCTTCTCTTTCTGAAGCTGTTGCCAGAGCTGCTGAGTGTTTCCAGTATTTTCTACTTTTTAAAAACTCACCTACACACCATCGGCCCCACAATAATTGGCTGACTTTCAAATGCTGTTGTCCTTAAATGCAATCGTTTCTAGGAGTGAGCAGTGTTATGCACTTATCAATTTCACGCTCCCCCTTGAACAAAAATGTGGAAGTCATGACTTGTTCCAAGACACAGATGGGGAGTTCTTTGTGGACTGTGTGTTCCTGAACTTAGTCCAATACTAAAGTTGTCAACAGAATGACTGACTTCAGTGTATCAATGTTATACTGCTACAGTAGTGCTACAGTAGTTCTGCAGCTGGGTAAGCGAATGTTTTACTGTAGTTCTTGATCTATTGTACTTGCCATGGGAATATTCAACGCTAACCCTGGAAGGCTGGAAACTTGAATTAACATTCCCAACCTTGAAGAGCATAACAGCTTCTCTTTCTGGGAAATAGTTGGTGTAATGTTAACCTTTAACTTTTCTAGTAAACAATTTTCCTTTCCCAATAAACCTTCCAGGATTCACTACAATCTGTTCTACGCACTGTATTTAATGGAGAATCCAGCCAACGTCAGTAGAAAATCTGTGAAGCGTCTTCTTTCAACTCAGGACTCTGGCAGGTGAACTTTTGAACAATTTTAAATAAATCAAAACATACTCCAGGAAGATGTGTGCAAGTTGGAAGTAGCTATTGCCTCTGGAATGGATAAAGAGAATTTAGGAATGTATGACATTGGAACAAGAATAGGCCATTTGGCCAATGGAACCTGCTCCACTTGGTATCTGTCTGTTTGTTGTGGTGATGAGCTGGATTCACATGCAGCTGTGATTGTGTTATTCTGAAGGGCCCCTGTGGTGCAGTGGTTGCGTCCCTGCCTCTGAGCCAGGAGTCCTGGGTTTGAGTCCCACCTGCTCCAGAGCTGTGCTGTAACATCCCCAGACAGGTTGGAAAAAAAACTGCATTGGTAGTATCCTTACCTCAGGAACAAGAGGCCTGAGTTCAAGTCCCACCTGCTCCCTAGGCACGTGTTTAAAAAAGTGTGCTATTCTGATTGAGGTTTCTCTTCTATGTGCTAGTCCAGTCACTTCCTGAGACCACCCTGGTTCCTTGTTGTGGAAGAACCTTGTCAGCTATCAACCTCTCAAATCCTGCTTCTTGTAAACTTGTGCAAAGGTAGAGTTGAAGGTTGTCACTAAGCTGTTAGTGACTCAGAGTTCCAAACCCATCCTAACTGAAGAAAGGTTAGGAGCTAGAAGTTTTCTCCTGCTGTTGATGTACGTTGATCCTTCCTCACCAGAATCTATCTCTATCTCACTCTCTATCACTTTCTGCACCCTCCCCGCACAACCCTTTTTCTCTGTCCAACCTCCTGTCCCCACCTCTCTCTCAACCCTCCCTCTCCCCCTTCTTCCCCATACTCTCTCCCCCCCCGCCTTCTCTCTCTCTCCCTCTGTCTTTCTCTCCCCCCACCTCTCTCCCTCTACATCTCTTTCTGTCTCCCCCACTCCCCATCCCCGTCTCTCTTCTCCCCCCCACCCCACCCCAAGCATTTCGCTGTCTGTTAATTATCACACTGTTTGTCCATATCCAGTACTCCACAAGAAGAAATTTCCTCCATCTAAATATTAGGAAAAGCATAACCATTGATGTCAGCCGTCACAGCCAAACCCTTCACAGAACGATCTGAGGTTGAAGCTTTTTCTCTCTCTTTCTGTCTCTGTTAATTCACGATAAGAGTAAGCTGCAATGTTAATATTCTGATCTTAAACATCCACCCTACTGCTCTCTACCAGGACCTAAAACAGCAATGTTCTTTACAGTAGATGGCCATCATTGATTTTCTTTTCTTTTTGTCAAAAAGGCTTGATATATGCAACGTAAAACTGTCTCCAGAGCAGCAGCAAATACTGAGCCAGGAGTGCGCTCCAGGACATGTGATCGAAATAAGAGGATTTGCAGGTTTGTTAAAAATCGTCAGAGTAGCCTGGGGCAGGTAGCTAATGTGAGAGGGTGATGGTTTTCTCATGTTTAAGTCAAATGTCACCTATTTTCACCCATTTATGGGGAGGCGGATTTATAATGTTAATGTCACTGAACTAGTAACTCAGAATCCCACATTCTAAAGTTGTGGGGACATGAGTTCAAATCCACCATGGCAAATGGTGAAATCTGAATTCAATTAAATAAAAACAAGAGTTCAAAGCTAGTCTAATGGTGACCATGTGATCACTCAATTGTTGTAAAAACCCATCTGATTCACTAATGTTCTTTACGGAAGGCAACCTGCCATCCTTGCCTGGCCTGGCCCAGCCTACATGTGACTCCAGATCCACAGCAACATGGCTGACACTTAACTATTCTTTGAAATGGCCTAGCAACCCATTGAGTTCAAGGGCAATTAGGGATGAATATTAAATGCTGGCCTAGCCTGTAATGTTCATGCCCAATGATTTTTTTTTTTAAGAAAAGCACTTTTTCACAATTCCTTTCTTTTGCCTTTCCCTGTCCCTTAATTTTTCTTGTCTGTTACTCTTTTTTTCTCTTTTCGTCCTCTTCTCTCTCTTCATTTTTGTCTCTGCTACCCTGTCCTCTCCTCTCGCCTTCTCTGTCCCCTTCCCTCACTGTCTCTAATTGTACTCTTTTCTCCTCTCTATTTGTCTTCTGAGAATTTCCTCATACTGTGATGATGATAGTATGTTATGGTTCATTTAAGGAATCTGATTTATAGGGGCAACATTCACTTTAACATCATTTGGAGTGATGACTAGTGATTACCATGTTAGGAGCAATGTCTAACTTTACATTTAATTTAGACTATAGTATTTTGTGTGTTAAGGAGCAACATGGGTTTAAAGATCTTGGAAGTTCTTGGTGAAAAGGTATCTGGAAACCAGTTTGTGTTTATATGCATTTTAATGAGATTTTACAATTTCGAAGTTAAGAACTGTGAGAAATCCATTTGGTGCATTTAGATGAAAATGTAGAGGAGGAAAGACTGTATCCAGTTGTCTGACAACAGAGGTGTATTGACACACAGGGAGACAGAACAATCCAGAAAGTCAGTTTCTAGTATTAAATATTCCAGTTAGAAATCCAGCAACATCTGCTGAAACTGAGTTTAGGGAACTTGTGTTTACTCTGAAGTTACAGTTAATAGTGAGTTTTTAGTTTGCCGTTTATTTTAGGTGGCTCTGGAAGAGGTTCTGCTGAAGAAAAACTTTCTTGGCCATTGAGACTTTGGTTGGGGTAGAGACACTATCCACTTCACCATAAGACCTTCCCTCGTATCGTTGATTCCTTCGAACTTTAGAATGTCCCTTGTTGTTTAGCACCATGACTGTGCATTCATGAATGTGTGGCCAGATTTTGTCCTAATACCATCCACAAGTTCACCAATGACACCACCGTTGTAGGCCAGATCTCAAACAATGAATGAAACAGAATACAAGACAGAGGTGGAGTGCTTGTTGGTATGGTGTACAGATAGAAATCTCTCCATCAATGTCAGCAAAACGAAGAGCTGGTCATTGACTTGGGAAGCAAGTTGGAGGGTATGCTCCTGTCCACAACAATGGAACTGAGATGGAGATGGTCGAGAGCGTCAAGTTCCTAGGAGAGACAATCACCACCAAACTGTCTTGGACCACACACGTTAATGCGACGGTCAAGAGGCATAACAACGCCAAAATAACTTTTCTCAGTTGGCTAAGGAATTTCAGCATGTCCATGAGGTCTCTTACCAGCTTTTACAGATGCACCATAGAAAGCATTCTATCTGAATGCATCACGCTTGGTATGGCAACTGCTCTGCCCAGAACTGTAAGAAACTACAGAAAGTTGTAAATACAGCCCAGTCCATCACACAAACCAACCTTACATCCACTGACTCCATTTACACATCTTTCTGCCTCAGAAAGGCAGTCAAAACTTCACCCCTTTATCACCGAACTTTTCTGCATCTTTTTCCAAGTTTCTGTAAATATACTCTTCCTCAAATCCCAAGTATTCAAAGTTGTTCTTTGTTCCTCCAAATCCTATGAAAAAAGACACTTCCCACCCCAGTTATAATCTCTTCCAGACTCTTCCGTCAGGCAGGAAATACAAAAGCTTAAAACACATGCACCATCAGGCCTAAGAACAGATTCTTATCTGTTGTTATTAGACTTCTGAATGGACTCCTCAAATTTTAAATTTAACGTTGATCTTGCTTTTTGTGCACCTTCTCTGCAGCCATAACATTGTGTTCCTTGCTCTGTTCTATCACCCTATGAATTTTGATCAGCCAATACTGCACAGAAAGCAAAACTTTTCACTGTACCTAGATAGATGTGTCGATAACAAATTCAATCAATTCCAGTCAAAACACTGAAGCTTCACATCTTCCCAGGAATTAATCAGTGGAGCTGATTTTTTTTGCTGTACATTCACAACTGCAGAGGAGGTTTCTCATTCCTTTTGACCCTATCATTTCATTACTTGGCAACATTTACAAACATTCTTAAAAGTTATTGTGAAATCTGCTGAACAGCTTCCACAGTGATGATGGAAGCACAATGAACTCAACCATTATAATTATGGAAATAACAATATACGCTAAAGAAACATTAAGGAGACCAGTAAGGTTTTTTTTTCTCAAGGAGAGAAGCATTTTTTCCTTCAGTTCAGAGAACTGAGGCATTAACTCACTGATTTAATGTCATATATCTCCGATTGGTCACACATTCTTCCTGTTTGGACAGTGAGCATTGGTGATCTATTTGATTCCAATGACATTCAATTCTGAGCATTGGAACTGAGTCACTGTGGTGTACTTCTGGTAGGGGGCTGTGTGATTCCATGGCTGCCTCTTCCATTTTGTCCTAGAGATGCTAAGACCCCCCCCTCCGCCCGATCTGCAATGTGACTCAAGACCAGCTAACTCAACCACTATAATCCAGCTCAGCAGGGTTCAGTATCATGTTATGTCTGGATTTGGGGGCCATTTTTTTTCACAGGATTTGGAGCAACAAAGAATAACTTTGAATACTTGGAATTTAAGGAAGAGTATATTTACAGAAACTTGGAAAAAGATGCAGAAAAGTTTGGTGATGAAGGGGTGAAGTTTTGATGTTTTGTCTGCGGATGGTAAATAATCCATTTATTAGCCTGATTTAGCAAGCTATGTATATTTGAACAGCATGAAATCTCACAAGTATAAATATTACACTGTAAGATGTGCAATTCAATACTAAGGAGTTGAGCCACATAGAACAAGGAGCTGTGGAGGAAATTGTAGAATGAGAACTACACATGAGCAGCTGACAGAGGGGGAGGAAAATGTGTCAAGTTGCTGTGTTTGGTTCATTAAAACCGGAAACCGACTTGCTGCGTTGCCAGTTGTAACTTTCCAGCCCAAGTGTGTTGAAAAGCTGGGCATTCTTGCAATACAGATCCAGATCAAACTCTTATTGTTTTAATTAATTTATTTCTTCTTCTACTGAAGGTACAGGTAAAACTACTACACTGATTGAATATGCATGGAGGAGACCTCGCCAACGATTTTTGTACATCATTTCCGCCAAACCCGTTCCAGTGGAGACTAATCTCATTTTCCCCCCAAATGTGGAATGTACAACCATGCATGCACTGGCCTATCAGTGTATAGGCTACAGGTAAGTAGAAAGTGACGTGGAAGCGTGTGTGTCCAAACCCAATTTCCCACCCCTTCCAGAGAGGAATCTGTCTTCTTTTCCTGTAACAGAATGATTCAAAATTTAACATTGTTGATGTTGGATGCGAAACATACGCTCCATTTGGTGAGGCTGTACATTTACATAGAAAATGACCCCCTCAATAATTACCAACTACAAATAAAATGACATCATTGTGTATCTTTCCAGGGTACAGTCCTTCATAACCAATGCCTTACAAACACTGCAATCCACGTTTATGACAGCTTCAGCAACATTTTTGGGTAAATCTTAGTACATCTCAGCTATTGGCGTTTTGTAAAGAAAGGCCAACAAAAGTAGCGAGGAGTTATCATTAAGTTTGTGACTTAAAGGAGCAAGGAAATTAGCTTGGAGCCTTAGCCAATGCTGACCCATTGCAGACAATTGCTGTACTAACCACTCTAACTGCCTAAATAGCAACCATGACCAAGTTTGAAAACTGATCGAAACACAATGACGCAGAAATTGGCAGAATGTTGTTAGTGAAGAAAATGGTCTGATATGGATCAGCTAGTAAATTGGGTGGATCAATGGCAGATGGAGTTTAATCCCGACAAGTGCTAGGTGATACCTTTTGGGAGGTCTAATAAGGGAAGGACATAAAGAGTGGATGCCTAGGGAGTACAGAGGAATAAAGAGACCTTGATATACAAGTCCATAGATGCCTGTAGGTGTCAGCACAGGTCAACAGAGTGGTGGAGAAGGCATACGGGATATATACCTTCATTAGCTGGGGTGTAGAAGATAGAAGCAAGGAAGTCTTGTTACAACTTTATAAAACATTGGTTAGGCAACAGATGGAATACTGTGTGTAGTTCTGGTTGCCATGGTAATGGAAGAATGTGACTGAACTGGAGAGGGTGCAGAGGAGATCCACCAGGATGCTCCCTGGGATGAAAAGTTCTCGGAGATGAGGAGACACTAGATAAGCTGGGTTTGTTTTTCTTGGAGCAGAGGAAGCTGAGGGGCGATCTGATTGAGGTACAATCAATTATAAGAGATCTAGACATAATATATTGTGAGAATCTCTTCCCCATGGCAGATATGTCTAAGACCAGAGGACATTAGGTGAGGAGCAACAGTTTTAGAGGAGATATGAGAATGAATTGTTTTCACCCAGAGGGTAGTAGAAATGTGGAACGGTTGCTTGAGAGGATGGTGGAGGCATGAACTCTTGCAACATTTAAGAAGCATGTGGAGGACTTAAAATGCCAGGGATTAGTACAGACCAAGTTCAGGTAAATAGGATTATTGTAGTTTGGTGTTTGTTGGTCGACATAGACATGGTGGGCCGAAGGACCAGTTTCTATGCTATATGGCTCTATAGAGTATAGGAGCAGGAATTGGCCATTCACCCCATTGAGCCTACTGTGCCATTCGCAACAATCAAGACTGATCATCCAACTTCATTTTACTTTTGCCCCATACCTTTAGCTGAAGAACTACATCTGACTCCTTCTTGAAAACATTCAATATTTTTGCCTCAACTACTTTCTGGGGCAGAGGATTCCGCAGTCTCACCACTCTCTAGGTGAAAAAATTTCTCCTCATCTCAGTCTTAAAGTGCCTACCCCGTATCCTCAGACTGTGATCCCTATTTCTGGACTCACTGGTGTCAGAAACATCCTGACTTTACCCTGTCTCGGCTTGTTAGAGTTTCATAGGTTTCTATGCGATTTCCCCCTCATTCTTCTAAACTTCAGGGATTATAAAATGCTTTGGGACGAACTGAGGAGCTATATAAATGCAAGTCTTCTCTGCTTGCCTTTCTTGCTAATGATTTTTTGACACCAATAGATGGGAGATTATTTTCAGAGATTTTTTTACCCCCTTCCATATTCGTCACCCTCCAGGAGCCATTCCTGTTTGTCAGCAGCCAACAATGTGCAAACCAGTTCCCTACCATTGAAACAAACTTTTCACTGAAAGTGTGATTAGAAATTGCAGCCAACAACCTGAAGTATTGGTCACGAAAGAAGCATAACTGGTTTTAATATATGTTTTATTGAACCAGGTAAATGGAAGTGATATTCTGAGTTTGTACAATGTGACGGTGGGTTTGGACGTCACATCTTAGTCTCATGTTTAACTCAATGAGCAGTGGAAAACTCTTGGCTGGGACTGTCAAGTTCCAAGTAATGTTTCAATCCAATTTGTGAGAGCAACTCTGGTCATAACTGTCCAATATAATCAATAGAAATGTAGTGTCAATTCATCTGTTTATGGAGCAGTCAATGTGCAGACCCATGACAGTGAAGGAACAGGAATATATTTCTAAGTCAAATGGTGAGTGGCTTGGAGGAGAACTTGCAGGTGGTGGTGTTCCCATGTATCTGTTGCCCTTGTCCTCTTAGATGGAGGTAGTCAGATGTTTGGAAGGTGCTGTTTAAGGATGTCAGTGAATTTCTGCAGTGCATCTTGTAAATGGTACAACACTGCTGCTACTGAGTGTCAGTGGTGGAAGGAGTGAATGTTTGTGGATGTGGTGCAAATCAAGTGGGCTGCTTTGTCCTCGATGGTATCAGCTTCTTGAGTACTTTTGGAGCTGCATCTATACAGGCAGATGAAAAATGACACTTGGTACCAAAATGGGCAGGTTTCTGTTATGCTTCACCTGGGTAGTGTGCTGAAAGTTGAGTCCTGCTATTCACAGAGTTCTCATAAAAAAGCTGGAGATTTTATGAATCTGTACAAACTTTCCCAATTTGCTGGTCTATTAGACCCAGATTGACGTAAAGCACAAATCAGGTTTCTGTTTTCAATAGAGATAGTAGGAACTGCCGATGCTGGAGAATCTGAGATAACAAGGTGTAGAGCTGGATGAACACAGCAGGTCAAGCAGCATCAGAGGAGCAGGAACGCTGATGTTTCGGGCCTAGACCCTTCATCAGAAAAGTCAGCTTTCCTGCTCCTCTGATGCTGCTTGGTCTCCTGTGCTTAATAGTTTTTGTTGTTTGTTACAAAAAAAAAGTCTAAGTACAAGCAAACAATTACGAACCATTAGCATATCACTCAACTAGTTAAAACTCTAACATCCTTGTAACTGTACCCTGCATACAGAGAGACCCAGACAGGAGAAAATGTGGATGTTATGGGCAAAAGAAGGGACTGGGAAGGTAGTTCAGTGGTTCATGTACCCAGGCTTTGCTGAGACAATTTGTCAGGATGCTGCTCCTTGACCTTCCATCTCCAGGTTGCAGGAGGAATAGGGTGGCTGGTTTGTACTTGAAATCTCTGACTTACTGGTTATAAAGATAGAGCTTACAGTAACTGATGAGAGGTTCAATAAATGAGTTTTCCTCAGGCTTGAGATTGTTTTACAGCAGAAAAAAAATGCGCCTGTCTTTCCCTTGTGAAAATCCAATGATTTCTCACTAATTATTCATACCCTCAGCTGTTTTGCGCCCTGGGAGCCTGTCACATAGTTGTTTGAAGGCTTTTATCCATGATAACTGGTCATTATATCAGAGACCAATCATTTACTTGTTGCCAGTCAAAGCTTCATTTGTTTACACCCCTTGGCTCCAGTGTTCCTAGAACTAGAATTTCGCTGAACTGCTAGAACTAACCTCTGCGTCAACATCACTAACAGTGATTGCCAAGTAACTTGATTTGGAAAGCTACAGCAATCCTTCAGTTATCTTTGGCTTTTAAACGTCCATTTCAGTGCATGACCAAAAATGCTGAAAAATGAAAGGATATGGTCTTTATACTAATAGTGAGGAAAAATCAAAGTCACCGGAGTCTTACCAGACTAGAGGGCTGCTCTCTCATTAGAGAGAGACAACCGCGAGTGGTTTAACCTGAGGGTCACCATGCCTCAGGCGAAGAGAAATGTCAAGAAGGGGAGTCTTCCATGGTAACCTCAGCTGGTGCAGGTATTGAACCCACACAGTTGGTATCACTCTGCATTACAAACTAGCCATCCAGCCAACTGAGCTAACCAACCCCTTCTTTATAGAATTCTCCAAGCTGAAAGAAGAAACCCCTATTTATTTACTTTGTGCTTGCCAGTGTTTCTTGATTTTAGATGCTTCTGATGATGACCAGCCAGCGACTCCCACTGAAAGGTGTGTGTCTGTGTGTGAGTGAGATTACTGATCACTGTCTACACTTACAAATGAAGGATGGGCGCTCTGGTGAATTGAAGATACTTTGAAATTGTGCTTCAAAAATGCCAGGATCTTCAGGGGAGAAAACAAAAAGAGAATAGAACTTTTATTCAAAGTAATTTTTCATTGAATTCTTGTGATCTGTTTTATGATAGCATCACAGTTATAAAAAAGATTTAGTTGAATGCTTGACTTTTCCACTAGGTACCAGAATAAGAGGAAGCTAATAGTTTATGATCTGAAGCCGTTTTCCATTTTTAAACTTCCTGAAGCACGCAGCAGCTTTTTTAGAGCAAAATTAATCTGTCAGACCCTCTGCATATTCTTCTCCTCTTCGGATGAGACTCTCACCGTGTCACATTTACCAGGACGCTATAAGAGCATGTGTGGAGGTATCAGGCAAATGGAACATCAAGAGAATCAAGTGAGTCTGCAAATTGTATCTAAATTATTTCTCTATTGTGCTCTAGTTGTTTCTCCATGCGTCCTAAAGTGACTGAATCTTGTTGAGTTATGCTTCCAAGATGCCAAATATATGTTAGCCATGCTTCTGATGGTAACGGTCAGAAAGTTGAGCATTCAAGTCCGACTGCAGAGATCTGACCTCAGAAACAGGCGGCACAGTGGCTCAGTGGTTAGCACTGCTGCCTCACAGTGCCGGGGACCCGGGTTCGATTCCACCCTGGAGCGACTGTCTTTGTGGAGTTTGCACGTTCTCCCCGTGTCTGCGTGGGGGTGCTCTGATTTCCTCCCACAGTCCAAAGAAGTGCAGGCTAGGTGGATTGGCCATGCTAAATTGCCCATACTGCTGAAGGATGTGTAGATTGGGTGGATTATAGGGGGATGGGTCTGGGTGGGCTGCTCGGAGGGTCAGTGTGGACTTGTTGGGCCAAAGGGCCTGTTTCCACACTGTAGGGATTCTATGATTCTATGATATCACCCCAAGTGTGATCCTTCAGCCATCACTGAGGGAATACTGCACTGTGGCAGGTGTCCTGTTCCAAATGAAAGTCAATGAAAGCAGGAAAATACCACTATTTCACGGAAGAGTTTTCTCTGGTTTCCTGGACTATATTTATCCTTGAACCAGCATAACACCGATGCTTCAATGGAGGCACACTGACTGTGTTACTGAGCAGGGTGACAAAACGTTTGCAACCAAACCCACTGGCTTGGTGAGCAACCTCATCCACAACCCGAGCTACAAATCTTCTCAAAACTTTAAACTAAACCAGATTGCCTGGCCATTCCATCATTGTTTGATTGTGGGAACTTACTGTGTCTTAACTAATTGCTGTGTTTCCTACATTTATAATAGTAATCACCTCTGCAAAGTATTTAACTGATTGCAGAGACTTCCACAGGTCTCTGTATGTACATGCAAAACTTTTTCTTTTTATCTTCTACTTCGCTCTATTAGCTATTTACAGGAATAAATTGGAATTAACAATAAATGCAGACTGCCTCGGGTTGTTTATGTCCTAAAATAAAATTTTATAGCGGACACAGCCAGGTCCAATCCTGTCCTGGCCCAATGGCACCAGGCAAGCCGACTGATTGATTACTTACCTCCCTCTCTCTAACCTGTTGATCCCAAAGTCAATTGTACCTTCCAAAGCACTAAACCAGCACAAACCGGGTGTTGTACCCAAGAACTTCCTTCTAATTGGCACTTTCCAGCCGTGGTGAAATGCCTACATTCAAGATTTGTATACATAGAAACTTAGAAAATAGGAGCAAGAGTAGGCCATTGGGCCCTTCAAGCTTGCTTTGCCATTCAGTATGATCCTGGTTATCATCCAGCTCCGTAACCTGTTCCTGCTTTCACCCCATCCCCTTTGGTCCCTATAGCCCTCTGATCTCGTTCTAATTCCTTCTTCAAAACATTTTGGTCTCAACTGCTTTCTACGGCAGAAAATTCCACAGGATCATCACTTTCTAGGTGAAGAAATTTCTGCTCAGCTCAGTCCTAAATGGTCTGCCCTGCATCATAGAGCCGTAGAGTCATAGAGTCATACAGTCATACAGTCATACAGCACAGAAACAGACCCTTTGGTCCAACCAGTCTGTGCTGAACGTAATTACAAACTGAACTAGTCCCACCTGCCTGGTCCTGGCCCATATACCTCAAAACCTTTCCTATTCATGTACTTATCTAAATGTCTTTTAAACATTGTAATTGTGCCCGCATCCACCACTTCCTCAGGAAGTTCATTCCACCCTCCAAGTAAAACAATTTGCCTCCTATGTCTTTTTAAATCTCTCTCCTCTCACCTTAAAAATGTGCACCCTAATCTTGAAGTGCCCCATTCTGGGGAAAAAACAACTACCATCAACTCTATCTATACCCCTCATTATTTTATAAACTTCTATCGAGTCTACCATGTCTCTTATGTTCTAATCCAAAAAATTTATAGAAATGGTAAACAAAAGAGGATCCAGAACTGACCCCTGTGGAGCACCGCTGGTCACAGGCCTCCAGTCTGAATAGCAACCTTCACCATTATTCTCTGTCTCCTGCCGTTAAGCTAATTATATATCCAATTGGCAAGCTCACCCTGTGTCCCATGCGACCTAACTTTACTAATTAGTCTACTATCTGGAACCTTGTCAAAGCCTTTACTAAAATCCAAATAAACAACATCTACTGCTGTGTCATCATCAGGCCTTTGGGTAATTTCCTTAAAAAACTCAATCAAGTTTGATCTTTAGACTGTGACCTTTGGTTCTGGAACTGTCCGGTCATTGGGAACATCCTTCCTGCATTCACCCTGTCTAGTCCTGTTAGAATTATATAGATTTCTATGAGATTCCACTACACCCCTCATTCTTCTAAACTCGAGTTAATATATTCAATCCATGAAAGCAGACAAATTCTATTCAGTCACATTTGAAAGGCAAGAGATTCTGTTGTTTTTACACGTGCCACTTTGCCTGTTTTGGAAGCTTTCTGTGCTTTCTGTGTGTTGATTGGACTCTGTGAATTAGCAGGACCTTTTACTCTGGTGCTTACCAGGTAGTGAAAAGTTTGTTGTGTAGGTTCTCCTCACCACCTTGTGTCAAAGATGAGGTTATCGCCAACAATCTGTTATGTGTAGCACAACTGTAGACCACCTAGTTCCTCGTCAGAAGTGTATTTTCGGTGTGAATTGACAGCTTTTGCTTAGTGCATTGTAAGAAATTCGTTGCACGTAAGTCTCCCTGAATGAACTTATTGTGTGACATTGATTTCATTTCTCAATCACCTTCCCTAAAAAAAAAATTTGTACAATGAATAACTATTGTGTTCTTTATTTCAGCAACTAATTGAAGACACAAAGCAGATTTGGGAAAAGATGGTGAATCTGGGTGAAACTAAGGACAATGGTTACTTCATGACTCGTGATGGTGAAGTTACAGTTTTGTGATAGTTGTTGTTCCAATTGAATTGAAGCAGAATTTCCCATTTCTTACTCCCGGGGATTGAAGTTTGCAATTGCCTGAAAAAAACATCACAGTAGACAGTCTGGTACTTTTGATTTCTAAGGCATTGTACTTGCTTTAAAAAACATATTCTTAGAATATGGTCATCTCTGGCAAGACCAACATCTATTGGTTATCCCTAATTGCTTCTTGAGCAGGAAATGGTGAAGCAGCTACAACAGAACAGTTTGCTATGCAGTGGGTCAGGCATCAAGATTAGGCCACAGTGGGTAAACATGTCAGATTTCCTTCCCTGAAGGACATTAGTGAACCACATGTATGTTAACATTGGTATTTTTGGTATGAGATGAACATTCTATTTAAAATTTATCAATTAAATTTAAATTTCCCCAACTTCAGAGGTTGTGTTTGAACATGTATCCCTGAAACTTTAGAACAGACCTTTGGATTACTAGCTAGTGTCATTCCCACTACTTTACTGTACCAGTCCCTTTTCCCTTTTACTAAAGGGCGGCACGGTGGCTCAGTGATTAGCCCTGCTGCTTCACAGTGCCAGGGACCCGGGTTCAATTCCGCCCTCGGGCCACTGTCTGTGTGGAGTTTGCACATTCTCCCTGTGTCTGCATGGGTTTCCTCCCACAGTCCAAAGACGTGCTGGTTAGCTGGATCAGCTATGCTAAATTGCACATTGTGTCCAGGGATGTGCAGACTAGATGGATTAGCCATGGGAAATGCAGGGTTACAGGGATAGGGTAGGGCGGGGGTGGCTAGGTGGGCTCCTCTTTAGAGAGTCAGTGTGGACTTGATGGGCCGCGCGGCCTGATTCCATACTGTCAGAATTCTATGATTCGAAAGTAAAGCAAGTGCCTTACTGAATGATTTTGGTGTTGCTTTTTTAAATTCTTTTTTCAAGCTTAGGCCCTTTAAACCATCCATTATGTGACGGAATTTCCTGCTAAGAGAGCAATAGATTTGGAAAAATCAGGAAAAGATTATGGAAAAGAACTTAGTAAGAAACATGTCACTAGGCAATGCAGAGTAACTAATTCTGCCACTGACTTGATCTAAAATATTTTGTCAAGAAATGTGGTTGAGCTGTGTAAGTTTGAAAGGGGACAAAAATAGCATCAAAACCTTCTTGGAGGCAATTATTGATGGTTAATAAATGCCAGCCTTATGATAAATGCCCATTTCCCATGTAAGAAAATCTTGGGACTGAATTTGAAGAGGGGTAGTAGTTACTGTCACTCTCCAGATAATGGAGAAACAGCAAATACAAACCAGTCAAGCTCTTCACACATTCCAGAACATTAGAACCTGTCATCTAGACATTATGCACATGCTTCAAGTGGCAATTTAGTTTTGGTCTTTTTTTGTTCTTTTGAAATTAGATTAGAGAAAAACAGCAAGGTTAAGCCCATGTGAAATGTGATTAAAGTGGGAGTCAAGCCTAGAATTGCTTAAGCTTGGAGTTTGGCACCAAAGCAATGGTGGCCATCATGTGTCATAGCCAAAAATATTCTAATTTTGACAGAAAAACATTTTTTTCTTTGTGTAGTAAAACTGTTCTTTTAACACTGCAGGACTACTTGCAGGCTGTTGGACTTAAGATTCTTTTTTGTTTCTTTTTTGAAAGGATATCTGAAGCTTTGGCAGCTCAGCAAGCCACGGCTGTTACAGTTTGATGTCATCCTTTTAGATGAAGCTGAAGACTGTAGCCCAGGTAGGTTAGTTACTTGCTGTTCTTTTCCAACTGGAGAGGACTGTTCAAACACCAAACGTGATTGAAAGACAGACCCAATAAAGTTGAACATGTAGATCCTTAACAATTGTGCAACTTGTGTGGTATAAAGAATTGCGTGAGCTTGGGAGGGAAGTTAAATTCTGCTGCATTTTATTGTGTTCACATGGTCTCTCTACACTTTACAATCTGCAAGACTGATGGGAGGATGGTAGATCTTCTGATCTAATAAAGCAACGTACTGTTAGATATTTATGTGGATTATTATGGACCCTGAACCATTCTGTTGTTTGGTGAGCTGCATCCTGTTCCTGAGGTTTAAATGTAATGTCATGTTCACACCAAGGGGAACTAATGGATCCCTATCATCCAAAACATTTTATTACAACAGACCACACAAGTCTGAGCTGTAGCCTCGTCGTCTGTGGTAAGAGACTACAGCCAAAACCATTGCAATTGATTTTGGTTAGTCTGTCTCTCTCGCAACACCTCTTTACCTTTTCCCTGTGATTATCCTCCTTTATCCAGTAATCATGGACATTGTGCTGTCTCAGAAATGTGGCAAGATTCTTGTGGGTGATCCACACCAGCAGACCAGTGAATGCGGGCGTTCTGTGAATGATCTACTTAAAGCCCACCGATCACATCAGTTTCAACTGACACAGGTAAGGCTTCATTTACTTCCAGCTGTCATCCATGATAATTGTTTCAGATCACACAAAAATAAAATCATAAAAGCCACAGGTGAACTCCTTTGCAAGAACTATGGAACTTTTCGTTGTTATGGCCTTTGTCTGTCCCATATTGAAGTTATATTCCAGAATCAGTGATTCTAACAGAACTATAGAGGGTAAGTGCAGGAAGGACATTCCCCAGTATCTAGGGAGTTCAGAATTAGGGGTCAAAGACTGAGGATACAGGGTAGGCCATTTAAGACTGGAGATAGGAATAAATTTCTTTACTGGTGAGTACTGAGTCTGTGGAATTATCTGCCACAGAAAGCAGTTGAGGCCAAAACATTTAATGTTTTCATGAAGGAGTTAGAACACAGAACATTGAACTGTACAGCACAGTACAGTCCCTGAGCCCCTGATGTTGTGCCAAACTTTTACCCTCAACCTAAGGTCTATCTAACCTCCACCCCTACCTTATACTATCATCCATATGCCTATCTAATAGCCGCTTAAATGCCCCTAATGAGGCCGACTCCACTACCCTCTCCAGCAATGCATTCCACGCCCCTACCACTCTCTGAGTAAAGAACCTACCTCTGACGTCTCCCCTATATCTACCTCCACTCACTTTAAAACTATGCCCCCTTGTAATAGCTACCTCCACCCTAGGAAAAAGTCTCTGGCTGTCCACTCTATCTATACCTCTGATCATTTTGTACACCTCTATCAAGTCACCTCTCATTCTTTGTCGTTCTAAAGAGAAAAGCCCTAGCTCTCTCAATCTTTCGTCGTAAGACCTTCCCTCCATTCCAGGTAAATCTCCTTTGCACCTGTTCCGCTGCTTCCACATCTTTCCTGTAATGAGGCGACCAGAACTGGACACAATACTCCAGATGTGGCTGAACCAGGGTTTTGTATAGCTGGAGCATAACTTCACGGCTCTTGAACTCGATCCCTCTATTAATGAAAGCTAAGACACCATATGCCCTCTTAACAACTCTATCCACCTGGGTGGCAGCTTTCAGGGAACTGTGGACATGCACCCCAGGATCCCTCTGCGCCTCCACACTGCCAAGAATCTTTCCGTTAACTCTGTATTCTGCTTTCAAATTTGTCCTTCCAAAATGAATCACCTCACACTTTTCAGGGTTAAATTCCATCTGCCACTTCTCAGCCCAGCTCTGCATTCTATCAATGTCCCTTTGTAACCTAGAACAGCCCTCTGCACTATCCACAACTTGACCCACCTTCATATCGTCCACGAATTTATTAATCCACCCTTCCACTCCTACATCCAAATGATTTACAGAAATCACAAATAGGAGAGGACCCAGAACAGATCCTTGTGGTACACCACTCGTAACTGAGCTACTTGTTGTATATTTTCCGTCCACTACCACCCTTTGTCTTCTAAGGGTCAGCCAATTCTGAATCCAATCTGCCACATTTCCCCCTATCCCATGCCTCCTTACTTTCTGCATGAGCCTACCATGGGGAACCTTATCAAACATCTTACTTAAATCCATGTATACACATCCGCTGCTCTACCTTCATCCACGTGTTTGGTCACCTCTTCAAAGAATTCAATAACGTTTGTGAGGCATGATCTACCCCTCACAAATCCATGCTGACTATCACGAATGAAACTGTGCCTATCCAATTGATCATAAATCCTAACTCTCAGAGCCCTTTCCAATAATTTGCCCACCACTGAAGTAAGGTAGAGTTAGATATAGTTATAGAGTCAAAGAGATATACAGCACAGAAGTAGATCCTTCAGTTCAACTCGTCCACGCCAACCCGATATCCTTTATAAATCTAGGCCCATTTTCCAGCATTTGGCCCATATCCCTGTAAACCCTTCCTATTAATATACCCATCCAGATGTTTTTTAAATGTTGTAATCGTACCAGCCTCCACCACTTCCTCTGGTAGCTCATTCCATTCATGCACCACCCTCTGTGTGACAAATTGCCCCTGAATGCCTTTTAAATCTTTTCCCCTATGTCTTCTAGTTTTAGACTCCCCACCCCAGGGAAAAGACCTTATCTATTTACCCTATCCATGCCCCTCATGATTATTAGGATGAAAGGGATCAAAGTGTATAGGAAGAAAGCAGGAACAAGGGACTGAGATAACGAGGCGTGGGGCTGGATGAACACAGCAGGCCAAGCAGCATCATAGGAGCAGGAAAACTTGACGTTTCAGGCCTAGACCCTTCATCAGAAATGGGGGAGGGGAAGAGGGTTCTGAAATAAATAGGGAGAGAGGGGGAGGTGGATAGAGGAGAGGATAGGTGGAGAGGAGGCAGACAAGTCGAAGAGGCGGGGATGGAGCCAGTAAAGGGGAGTGTAGGTGGGGGGGTAGGGAGGAGATACCAGGGCCTGAGTTGAATGATCAGCCATGATCGGATTGAATGACAGCGTAGGCTTGAACAGCTGAATGGCCTACTCATGCTGTTTTCTTTTCCCCTATATTACTGCACTGTTCTAAATGAAACATGAGCCTATTTTTATCTGTGCCTGACTTGCTACTCGATATCCACAATATTCAAAGGTATGATGTGACCATTGGTATTTCTTTCTGTACTTTCAGAGTTTCAGATTTGGACCCAAGATTGCTTATGTTGCAGCCACAATATTGGACGTGTACAAACATGTCAAAGACAAGACCTTGGTTGGTCGAAAACAAGATGGTAATGAGGAAGAACATGTTTTTATTTTTTGTGTTATGGGTTGAGGTTGAGGGAAGAATAGTCCCGCAGCCAGGAGCAGATGGGTCTCTGGGGGCAGGAAGATTATGAGAACCTAGATTTTATCAAAACTGTTCATCTTTGTTTGTTTTTGTTAGCCGGTTGCTTTAGCATTGCTACTTGCAACCTTCCAGTCACGTGACCTGAATAAGGTCAGTGTAAATTCTCTACTCACAATAAGTTTCAAACTGCTTCTGATTTGTATCAACAGCATTCTCATTATTTCCTTGTGATAGGCAATATTGACAATGACACTGGGCAGATGGCTGTTCTGTGCAGAACCAGTGCTGCAGTCTTTGATGAAGCTGTGTGCATTACTACGAGTGAAAAGCCAAGCAAGATGTACATCATCGGAGTGAGTATCCTGATATTTATTACAGTTCCAGGACTTTAAACTACAGCAGCCGTGAACATGCAAGCATTTTTTAAAGAAAATGTGTGTTGTTTCATCTGTTTTATGCCATAGCACTCTGAACTCTTCAATCCCTCTCTCTCATAGGGACTTGATAAATTTGGAATGAACATAATTCTGGACATTTGGATGCTTATGATTCAGGAAAAGGAACAAGCAACCAGTGAGTTAAGTTTTTGACCATCTTAAGCTTTATGAGGTGTATTTTGTCCTAGTCTTTTCTTAATGAAGAAAGGGTGAGATCAAAGGTACCGATGAGTCTGCTTCAAAACCCATAAGGTAAACAGTCTGTGAGGCCTTGGGGATTTTTTTCTAACAATAGAAGCAGCCTGAATGGATGGGGTTAAGCCCCCACTGAACCCAGGTTTTTAGTTTTAGTTTTTCAGTAGCAGTTGCTGGGGTCTTGAAGCTGAGTGGAAGCTGCAGTACATCTCTCCCTGTTACTCTCTCTCTGAGTTCTTTCTTGATGTTTTCCCTCCTGGATTGGAGAATTACCTGTGTGACAATCTATTTCACTGAATTTGCCTTTGCCTGTGTGTTTACATGCTATATATCGAAACAGTTACTGTCTAGTGATAAGTATTATAGTAATCTGCTAAGTTTTCTACTAGAGTTAAGTTATTCCAAGTTCCTCTGTATCTGTATCTGAGACCGCTGTATCTTACTGTACAAGGACTCAGCCAGACATGGTTGGACTGGAAATGAAGAACTGAATGCTGTAAATATGAAATGAAAACAGAAACATTGGAGAAACTCCACAGGTCTGGCAGCATCTGTAGCGAGAGAAACAGTTAATGTTTTGAGTCCAGTGATCCTTCATCAAAACTGTTCAGATGAAGAGTCATTGGACTTGAAATGTTCACTCTTGTTTTTCTCTTGTTGCCAGACCGACTAAGTTTTGCCAGCATTTTCAGCTTCATTCTTATTTGTTGGAGTACTGTATAGTTTCTGAATTTTCTACCTGGAACTTTGCTGAATTAACTGCAAATAAAGCTCTCTTGCTCTTGCCTGAACAACAGGGAGCAATAATGAAAGGTTGGGAGTAAAAAGGGAAATTGAGCAGAAGTTGTTTTTGTACAAATATGTTGAAGTTGTGCAAGATGGAGAAGAACATCAAAATAAATGTATAAACATGCCAGAAGCTGATGTAAAACAAGGAAGGCTCATGATTTTGATGTTATAGGGTCATAGGGTTTTTACAGCATAGCAAGAGGCCTTTAGCCCATGGTGTCAGTGCTGGTTATCCAATTTCCCTATACTTGGCCTTTAGCCTTTTATGCTGTGGATTTCAAATGCTTATCTAAATACTTTTTGAAATGTCTTTCGGGTTCTTGCCTTTATCACCCTTTTAGGCAGTGCGTTGCAGATACCCACCACAGTCTGGGTGGAAAGGATATTAGAATCATACTGTCATTGAGATGTACAGAACGAAAACAGACCCTTCAGTCCAACTTGTCCATGCCGACCAGATATCCTAAATTAATCTGATCCCATTTTCCAGCATTTGGTCCCTATCCCTCTAAACCCTTCATGTACCCATCCAGATGCCTTTTAAATGTTGTAATTGTACCAGCCAACACCAATTCCTCTGGCAGCTCATTCCATACATGCACCACCCTCTGCATGAAAAAGTTACCCCATAAGTCCCTTTTAAATCTTTCCCGTCTCACTTTAAACTATGCTGTCTAGTTTTGGATTCCCCCACCCCAGGGAAAAGAGCTTGTCTTTTCACTATATCCATGCATCTTCCACAAACTCCCTCTTAACCTCCTGCCCTTTGCCTTTGAAACTATGCCCCTGATTACTGACTCCTTGACTTAAAGAGAAAAAAGTTTCTCCCTACTTAGCTTTTCAATGCCCCTTACAACTTTGTGGACCTCAGATAGGACCCCCTCAATCTTCTCTGTTCTAAAAAAAAGCTACTCCATCCCATCTCATCTCTCTTTATAGCTGAATTGCTCCAGCCCAGGGAACATCCTATGTGTCTTGAAGAGAACAGCGGTCCCTGTGTACACTGTAGGGAACAGCGGTCCCTGTGTACGCTGTAGGGAACAGCGGTCCCTGTGTACACTGTAGGGGACAGCAGTCCCCCTGTGTATACTATAGGAGACAGCAGAATCCCCGTGGATACGATAGGGAACAGCAGTCCCCTTGTGTATACTGCAAGGAACAGCAGTCCCCTTGTGTATACTGCAAGGAACAGCAGTCCCCCTGTGTACACTGTAGGGAACA
>JAHRHZ010000046.1:11124751-11136734 GCA_024137785.1 Ginglymostoma cirratum
ACAGCAGGCCCTGTGTATATCATAGGGAACAGCAGGCCCTGTGTACAGTATAGGGGACAGCAGTCCATGTGTACATTATAGGGGACAGCAGTTCCTCTGTGTACATTATAGGGGACAGCAGTCCCCTTGTGTACATTATAGGGGACGGCAGTCCCCTCGTGTATTACTCATTACCCAACAGGAACAGCATGGATCTTGCAGCTACTCCTGGGATTGCAGGCTTAGTTGAAGATATATTAAAGTTTTTTACCGTTATTATAGTCATTATAGTTTACTGATATAAGATTTTTTCCATTTTGTTTTATTGACATTCAAAAAACACCCAAACAAACCAACAAAAAAAGGCGCAACTTTTCTTTCAGATTGACTTTTGTTTTAAACAGTTATTTAAAGGATCGACAGTGAACAGCTCAGGCTTTTTAAATTATTAATTCATCAATTAAATAAGCCTGTGTTTTTGGGCAGTTTTTAAAATTGCAAAGTTTGTTTTTGAAAAAATAAGCAGTGTTTTTTTAAAATAAGGAGTTGTCTTTTCATACTGGAGAGGCCTACACGTGGTCAGCTCCAGAGAAGTTTTTTTTCCTTTTGACGGATTTGTTGAAGAGGAATCATTTTTATTCAGTTAGTCAGCTAAGTGGTTGATTTTCTTTAATTTTTATATGTTTGATGTGTATACATTTCTAATTTTTTTTTCCATTTTAACATTATTTTCTTTATGTAATGAAAGGTAGTTTATTATTTATATTAGGTGTTGTTGAAACATCCTTTTTTTTAGGCTTAATATTATTAAGGCCACGTATAAGGTACAGAGTGAGATGGTTAGTAGATTTAGAAAAGTTATTACCCAGCAGGATCAGTCACATAGATGGGTGATTGTCAGGAAAGGTTAGAAAGTAGTTCAGAAGTCTCCAGTGACTATTCTTGTATCAAATAGATATTCATTTTTTGGAACAGTTGAAGGGGATAGTCTCTCTGAGGAAAATGGAAGGGGCAGTCAGTTATTGGACACTTGGAATGATTCTTATGTGAGGCAACATCTGACAAGATTTAATAGCATTATTGTTATAGGGGACTCTCCTGCCAGGGGTATGGACAGACAGGTGATTCTGTGGCAGTGAGCATAAACTTAAGATGGTTTGTTGCTTTCCTGGTGCTAGGATTGAGGATGTTTCTAAATGTTTCAAGCGTATTGTTAAAGGTGAGATTGAGACACCAGAAATTCTTGTACACATTGGTAGGAATGACATTCTTAGGGAAAAGATTAAAATGGTACAGAGTGAATTTAAGAGATATATAGAGGATTAAAAAAATTAACCCCTAAAAGTAGGAATTTTTGGTTTACTCCTAATGCCAAACTCAAACGGGGGAAAGGACAAAAAGTTAAAGGAGATAAATCAATGGCTGAAGAGCCGATGTATTGTTCAGGAATTCAGGTTTGGAATCTCTTGGAATTCAATTGGAATGTCTTTTGGGATAGAAAAGGCCTGTTCAAAAGGGATGGGTCAAACCTAAACTGGAAAGGAACCAATATCGTAGCAGGGAGATTTGCTCATTCTATTAAGGGAGACTTTATACTGATAGAGAAGGCAAGTAGAGAAATTCTAAGTAGCAGTGTAGATGGATGGATTGTTGGGGTAGGTTCTGAATGTGAGGACAGCACAGCAATTAGATAATAAAGACAAGAGACAGCCAGAATAACTCTGAAGAATTAAGTTGCATTTATTTCAGTCCAAGGGATCTTACAGGTGAGGCTGATGAACTCAGGGCATTTTTGAGAACATGGGATTGGGACGTCCTAGTTATTTCAGAAACTTGGCTGAGAGATGCACAAGACTGGTAGCTCAATGTTCTGGGTTTTAAATGCTATGGGAATGATGAAAAAGGAGGCAAGAGAGGAGGAGAGGTGGTGTTTTTAATTAAGGAGTATGTTACTGCTGTAACTAGTGAAGATATTTCTGAAGAATCATCCAGTGAAAATATATGGGTAGAAATTACAAATAAGAAAGGAAAGATCACTTTGATGGATTGTAATTTAGGCCCCCAGTAGTAAGATAGAAATTGAGAAACAAATATTTAGGAAAATCCCAGGTTTATGTAAGCAGAATAAGGTTGTAATATGGGAATGTTAATTTTTCAAACATTGACTGGGACTACCATCGTATTAAAGGTTTGGATGGTGAAGAATTTGTCAAATGTGCTCAAGAAAATTTTCTTTATCAATATGTGGATGCTCATGCTACTAAAGGAGCAAAACTAGACCTCCTTTTGGGCAATAGGCAGGGCAGGTAACTAAAGTAAAAGTGGGGTAACACTTTGGGTCTAGCGATCATAATTCTATTAGTTTCAAAATGGTTATGGAGAAGGATAAGTCTTCCATAAAAGTTAAAGTTTTTAATTGGAGTAAGTCAAATTTTAATGTTATGAGACCAGAGCCTTCAAAAGTTCGTTGGAGTAGACCGTTCACAGGTAAAAGGATGTCCGACAAGTAGGAGGCGTTCAAGAGTGTGATGGTGAGAGTTCAGAGGCGTTTTGTCCCTGTTAGAGTGAAGGTAAGGCTGGAAAGATTAAGGAACAATGGATGAATGAAGATATTGAGGTTCTAGTCAGGAGTACAAAAGAATTTTTCTTTAGATATAGACAACTTGGTTCAATTGAATCTCTTAATCAATATAGAGTGTAGGGGTATTCTTAAGAGAGAAATGGGGAAAGCAAAGATGGAATATGAGATAGCACTGGAAGATCAGGTTAAGGATAAGCCAAAGAGAGTCAACAAATACATTAAGAGCAAGAAGATAATTAGAGAGAGGGTAGGGCCTCTTAAAGATCAAGGAGATCATCTTTGTGTTAAATCCCAGGAGATGGAAGAGATACTAAATGAGTATCTTGTGTTGGTTTTTACTGTGGAGAAAGAAATGGAGTATAGAGAATGCAGAGAAATAAACTTCGATGTTTGAAAAAATGTTCACATTACAGAAGACGAAGTTGGGGAGTCCTTAGAGAATATAAAGCTGGATAAATCTCTGGACCTGATCCAATGTATCCCAGAACGTTGTGGAAAGTAAGGGAGGAAATTATGAGACCCCTTGCAGAAATATTTTTATCATCTATATCTATGGGTGAGGTGCCTGATGACTGGAGGGTGGCTAATGTAATGTTTATTTAAGAAAGGCTGTAAGGAGAAACTGGGAACTATAGCCTGTGGATCTGACTTCAGTTGTGGGTAAATTATTGGATGTGATTACAAAATATAAGATTTATGGACATTTAGAGAGGCAAAAATTGATTAGGAATAGTCAGCATGGTTTTGTGCGAAGAAGATTGTGTCTCACAAACTTGATTGAGTTTTTTGAGGAAGTTACGAAAAACATTGATGATGACACAGCAGTAGATGTTGTTTATTTGAATATTAGACTAATTAATAAAGTTCGGTCACATGGGATTCAGGGTGAGCTTGCCACTTGGATACATAATTAGCTTAACAGCAGGAGACAGACAGTAATGGTGGAGGATTACTTTTCGGACTGTAGGCCGGTGACCAGCGGTGTGCCACAGGGATTGGTTCTGGGTCCTCTTTTGTTTGTCATTTATAGAAATGATTTGGATGAGAATATAGAAGCCGTGGTTAGTAAGTTTGCAGATGACACCAAAATTGGTGGCATAGTATACAGTGAAGAAGGTTTTCGAAGATTACAGAGGGATTTTGATCAAGTGGGTCAATGGACTGAAAAATGGCAGATGGAGTTCAATCTGGATAACTATGAGGTTTTGCATTTTGGTGCAACAAACAAGGTTAAGGCTTATACAATTAATGGTAGGGCCTTGGGCAGTGTTGTAGAACAGACGGACCCAGAGGTGCAGTTACATAATTCTTTGAAGTTTGCGTCACATATAGACAGGGTGGTTAAAAAGGCGTTTGGCACGCTTGCCTTCGTTGCTCAGTCCTTTGAGTTTCGGAGTTGGGAAGTCACGTTGAGGTTGTACAGGACATTGGTGAGGCCTCTTTTGGAATACTGTGTTCAGTTCTGGTCGTCCAGTTATAGGAAGGATATTGGTTTCAGAAGAGATTTACCAGGATGTTGCTGGGTATAGAAGGTTTGAGTTATAAAGAAGGACTGGGACTTTATTCACTGGAGCTTGAGAGGTGACCTAATAAAATTTTATAAAATAATGAGGGGTGTAGATAAAGCTGATGGTAGTTGTCTTTTCCCTAGGATGTGGAATTTCGAGACTAGGGTGCACGTTTTTAAGGTGAGACAGGAGAGATTTAAAAAAGACATGAGGCAATTTTTTTTACACAGAGGGTGATTCGCGTGTGGAGTGATCTTCCTGCAGAAGTGGTGGATGCTGGTGCAGTTACAACGTTTAAAAGACATTTGGATGGATACTGAATAGGAAAGGTTTGGAGGGATGTGGGCCAGGAGCAGAAAGGTGGGAGTAGTTTAGTTTGGGAATTAGGTTTGGCATGTATTGGTCGGACCGAAGGATCTGTTTCCGTGCTGTATGAGTCTATGACTGTCTTCTGCACTCTGTCTCGTGCAATCTCATCCTCCTTATAGGGTGGTGATCAGAACTGCACAAAGTACTCTAGTTGTGTCCTGACTTACGTTACACACGGCTCCATTATAACCTCCTTGCTATTCAATTCAATGCCTTGACAAATAGTGGCAAATATCCAACATGACATCTTAAGTGCCTTATCTACCTGTCCTTCAAGGGCCTGTGGACTTGTGCACTTAAGGTCCTTTTGATCCTCTGCTCTCTCTGATGTTCTCGCATAGACAATTGCTAACTTGCATTAAGTGTTGAATTCATTGTTAATATAGATGTTTGGCTTTCTTCTTAAAAAAGCTCTTGTCATTTTTAAGCTGGGTGGGTCTTTCACAGTTTTTCTTACCGATGCAGCTTCATGATTTAAGGAGAGCTTCTTGTTTTTCAATAACAGAAGATCTGGTAATCCGTGATCCATTCATCAGAATATTTGCACGTAAAGGTGGTTTGCGTGGATTGAAAGATTATGCAATTGAAGCTGAAGATAAGGAGTTGGGAGAGAGGATTGCACTGGTGGAGAAGTACAGTCTGGGGCTCCCCGCCCTGATTGAGAAAATCACCAGCTACTCTGTTGATGACCTGAAATTTGCAGGTAACAAGACTATTTTGTCCTCTTCAACAATCCTTTGTCTTGTTTTTCAGTACCTTTTATTATGCTATTTTCATTTTCCTGCTAAATTCCTTTACCTCTGGCTTGAGTGTCTAGTTGAGAGAGCAGATAGAGATGAGTTCTTGAGCTTTTAAAGCAATTCTGTTCAATTTGTTGTTTGTGGTGTTGAGCATTCACATTGAGGGTCAACGTAAAACCGTTTTAAAAGATGTGTCTTGTTGTGGAGAAACTTTGTTGGAAAAACAGTGGACCATTTATTGACACAGATAATTCCAATCTGCACCAGTACCAGACTTCTTGGTTTAATTAAAAGAAACTGAGAGCAGAGATTTTCATCCATTTGAGAGGAGTGGCTCAATTTTAGTTTGAAGATCTCATCAGAACGATGACACTGCTGAGAGTACAGCACTCCCTTGGTTTTGCGCTGGTATGTCAGTTTTGGTTTTAGTCCTGAAGCCCTGAAGTGGGACTTGAACTTACAACCTTCTAACTTAGAGGAGGGGGCTGCAAATGACTAAAAGTTGGGAGTTGTTGATTCGTCCCGAGGCAGATTGCTTTCAAATCTAAAAGACAATGTTGCTGCATCAAGGAATTTGTCAAAAGATGAATGTATAGTGGGTGTGGTTTGAGCCGAAATCGCTGAGTGGGAAATGCAGGGGCTTGCATTGCATTTGATCACACCAGCTTCCCAAAAGGCAGATTATGTTACCATTGCCCCAACTGATTTTACTGTTGGTCAATGATTGGAAGAAAAATCTTTAGTGAATGGGGCAGTAAGTATTTGGTCTAGAGACCTCAATTTCAGATATTGTTTCCCCGTTGTCACTTTCTTGGTCTCTTTTTTGTGTGTATGTTTGCATATATGGCTGTGTCTTTTCTTTTCAATTCATTCATATTTTGAATGTAGGTGTTATATGTGTAAACATGTGAGACAATTCTGAAATAATGCAAAGGTCATATCACTCACAAAAGTGATGTGAGGAAAAACCTTTCCATGAGACAAGTGGTTCAGATCTGAAGTGCACTGCCTGACAAGTGTTTTGAGTTGTTAAAAGGATAGCTGGATGTTTATTTGAAAAGAAAGAATGCGTGGTGTTAGAGAAAGAGGACACTGTGTGAGATGCTCATTTAGAGAGCTGGCACAGACCCAAGGGGCTGAATGGCCTCCTTCTGCATTGTCGTGATCCTGTGATGCAATCTGATTTGTGACTCAGTTATCTGAACTCAGCTGTGAATGCTGGTACCATTGTTGACTTTAAACCTGAGATTGACAGAGTTTTGTTAACCATCACAGTTGAAGTACATGAGACATCATGGAACAGTTGTGATCTTGGCGAATGTCAGAACAGGCTAAAGGGTTAAATGATGTCCTCCTGCATTTGGTCACCTTTCCCTCTGATTTTCTACCTCGAGTTCAAAGGGATTATTTCACTTGAGAATTTCACTTGTCCTTTTCAATCTTTTACAGATGTTGTTTTGGGAACTGCATGCAAAGCAAAGGGTTATGAGTTTCACACTGTACAGATAACCAATGACCTTGTGAAAGTTCCAGGCTATCGACATGATCATCGTGTGCTTTCGGAGTTCAGAATGGGCAAGTCCTTTTCTGAAGATTTTTAAAATTTGTCTTCTCTCCCTTCTGCTGACATTATACACTCTGTGCTGAAGGCGCTTTACTGGTTTGTTTATTCATTCACGGATGTCAGGGTAACTGGCTCAGCCAGCATTTATAACCCATCCCTAATTACCCAGATGGAAATTAAGCATCGGCCACATGCACATCAGACTAAGACGACAGATTTCTTCCCTAAGCAGTATCAGTGAACCAGATGGGCCTTTTACAACAATTGTAGGTGGTTATATGATTTCCATTAGGCTGACAATTTTTTTAAAAATTCTAGATTTTTACTGAATTCACCATCTGCCATGGTGGGATCTGAAACCGGTTCCTAGAACATTAGTCTGGATTTATAGCCTAATAACATTACTACTGCACCGCCATCTCTCCAAAATACCGTCTTTGTACAAGCCTGGTCTGTTCAGGCGAATGGACTGTTCCACCACACAAGGCATCACATTCCACCCAGTAGTGTCCTCCAATACAATCCATAGGTGCACACCAAATGAATTGGGGTGGAGGAGAGATGTAGACGTGGGTTAGGCGTTGGAGTTGGTGGGGAGAGAGCTAATTGAGATTATCAGGATTAGAAATGCTGACCGGCCTTTTGCATTTTTTAATTGATTTATTCATTCTGCCTCACATTGGAGCTGAGAGGCCCCTTCCACCCTAACTGTCTCAGCTCAGCTAGAGATTGGAGGATTGTCCTTTGAGGAGAGATTGGTTCACTTGGATCTGTATTTACTAAAGTTTATAAGGATGAGAGGGGTCTGATTGAAACGTGTGAAGTTCTAGTAGGGCTGGACAGACTAGGTGCAGGGAGGTTGTGGGGAGTCTACAACCAGGGCTCACCGTCTCAGAATACAATGTAGGCCATTGAGGACGGACATAGGGAAACATTTCTTCACTCGAAGAGTAGTGAACTTGTGGAATTCTCTACCACTGAAGGCTGTGGATACCAGGTCCCTGAATATATTCAAGAAAGAGAGAGGGAAAAACCTTTAGATTTTAAAGGCATCAAGGGGTGTGGGAAGAGAGTGAGAATATGTCATTGAATTAGAATTAGGTTTATTGTCATGTGTACCCAAGTACCGGAGTACAGTGAAAAGTTGGGAGAGAGAGAGAGAGGAATAGCTATGATCCTGAAGACTGATGGAGCAGCCTCATCAGGCTGAATGACCTACTTCTGCTCTCAGTTTCTGTGCAACTTGGCTTAGGCCACGACCTGAGCCTGTGGCCCGTGACCTGTATGTTCTGGTGCCTTGGATGGTGCTGTATGTTCCCACTGAACCATTGGAAGTGTTAGAGATAGCAAGAACTGCACATTCTGGAGTCAGAGATAACACAGTGTGGAGCTGGAGGAGCACAGCAGGCCAGGCAGCATCAGAGGAGCAGGAAAGCTGTCCTAGCAGGCCAGGCAGCATCAGACCCGATCTGATGTGTTCCTTCAGCTCCACACTGTATTGTGATTGGAAGTGTTTGGTCGTTTAGCTTTGAGGAGATGAGCAATTGAGAACTATTTACCAAGTGATTTTCATGTTGATTGAAACCCGACTCATAGAGGTGCTGACTGTATCTTGGGAGTATGTTGTGCTTTGAGAAGCAGCAGCTGCTGAGGCAAGGAATAGGCATCCACAGATAGCTGTGTACATCCATATCTTGGTGACAAGCAATGGCACTCAGCTGGTTCACTTGGATAGTTCTCCATTATTCTGTCCAGTCTTTCCTTTATTAAACCCTAGCTTACCATCTCATTTTAGTATTATCTGGTGAATAACTTCGACTCACATTTGACCCTGACTCCAAAAACAAAATTGTGCAACTCTACACATTTGGGCCATCATTACCTTTTGATATTAAAACAAAATTGCATCTTTCCCCTCAGATGTGGTGCCAGATATCGACTGGAACTTGCTTTACATTGCTGTGACACGGGCAAAACGGCACCTAGTGATGAACAAATCTTTAGAATGTCTACTTTCCTTTGCTGGTGTGAGTACACTTACTGCGTTCCTTTCCTTACTTTGGTCTTTTGCTAAGGTACTGGATACTGTGAGAGGTTTGTGTAGCACCATGTGGTTCACAAGCACCTCTAGTTACTCCACTGTGCAAGCTCCTGCCCTCCTCTGTTACAGCAGCTCCCTGAAGGTGCGGCCTTTTATTTTAAGCTATCGGACAGACCTGTGACAAATACCGGATGTGGGTCTAGCTGTTTATTCCAATCAGTCTGGCCTCTCTTCTATCTAAAGAACCTCACTTGCATTTACTTTGTGTCTCATTAAATGTTGCAAGTGCTGAAAATGCTACACGTGTGTTGAATTAGTTTTGGAAGGGCAGTGTCTGTTGTACTGTGGCAAGGTCTTGCACATCTTCCAAGCAGCGAAGAGATGATCAACTTGTTTAATGAGTTGACCTGTTTCAGGCACTTCATTAGATCCTTAGTTTTCTCATTCATTTGTGGGATGTGGGTGTTGCTGGCTGGCTAATGTTTATCCCTAGTTGCCCTTGAGAAAGTGATGGTGAGCTGCCTCTTGAACTGCTGTAGTCCATATAATGTAAGTAGAACCACAATGCCCTTAGGGAGAGTTTTCCAGGATTTTGAACCAGTGACAGTGAAGGAACGGCGATATATTTCCGAGTGAATATATAGCGAGTGGCTTGGAAGAGAGCTTGCAGGGGGTGGTGTTCCCATGTATCTGCTGCCCTTGCCCTTCTAGGTGGTGTTCCCGTGTATCTGCTGCCCTTGCCCTTCTAGGTGGAAGTGGCTGTGGGTTTGAAAGGTGCTGCCTGAGATGCTAGGCACCACTGGAGGAGATTGACATGGACCATCCCCTTGGCCCTTCTGATTAAAAATTAAATGCTTCAGCTTTACCTTTGCACTAATATGATGAGCTCTTCCATCATTGAGGATGGGGATATTTGTGGAGCCTCCTGCTCCAGTGAGCTATTTAGTTGTCCCCCACCATTTATGACTGGACATGGCAGGACTGTAGAGCTTAGATCTGATCCGTTGGTTGCAGGATCGCTTAGCTCTGTCTATCACTTGCTGCTTATGCTGTTTGGCGTGCAAGTAGTCCTGTTTGGTGATTTCACCAGGTATGGCTGCTGCTGCTCCTGGCATGCCCTCCTGCACACTCAATTGATCCAGAGCTGATCCTCTTGGCTTGATGGTAATGGTTGAGTGAGGGATACGCCAGGCCGTGAGGTTACAGATTGTGCTGGAGTACAGTTCTGCTGCTGTTGATGGCTCACAGTGCTTCATGGATCCCCAGTCTTGAGTTGCTAGGTCAGTTTGAAGGCTGTCCCATTTAGCACAGTGATAGTGCCACGCAACACGTGGAGGTTATTCTCAATATGAAGGCAGCTGTTTATGTTGGCCTAGACCTGTCCATGGCAGAGAAAAACCACAAGAGTAATTTGTTATCACTCTTTTGCAGTGAATGCAGAGATGATACCGATTAGTGGGAACTTAAGAAGTAGGAAAAGCCTCAGGATATTTGATTTACATTTTCTGGGGAAAGCAAGTAGGCTTTGAGATAATGTAATCCAGATTTTTAGCGTATGTTGTTTTTAGCACAAAGACGTTTTCATTCTGTTAATGGTTTTGTCATTCAGTCATTTGACATGCAAGAACACAAGTGATGAATGAGCGATACTACCCTTATTCACAGCAGCGATTTGCTTTAAAATTTAGCCTGTGATTTCTGATGATTTTCCTTAACACTGTCTATTCTCTAGTGCTCTCTGCTGCTTCTACAGTTATTGTGTCAACTACTAGGTTTCTGAAGCAAATACTATGGTTCCATTTAGCCCTAGGAAATGCGTCATCTAACTGTTAAAAAATATTTATACTTGTCTTTAATCCTTTCAATTTTGATCCCCTATCGCGTAGCCATTCCCTTCAATCTTCCTGATTAGCAGCTCCCTGTCTCTAATGGTGTTTCCCTTCACTCCACCCAAAGCCGCCTCCTCTATCAAATCTCAAATGTTCAGATGATTAGATGGGACCCAACCTCCCGTGTCTATCCTGGGGTTGATCACCCAGAAGATCAGCACTCGCCCTGGAGCTTGAGAGACAGGAGGAGATCTGGCACTTCTGTGTTCTTCTGACTGAGGGATGGCTAGAGTAGGGCTTGGAAAATTACATTTAGCTTGTATTCTACAGTTGGGCTTGCACGAGGAGACAGTGACACAGTGGTAATATCACTGAACCAGCAGAGGCCGTGGATTCGAATCTCACTGTGGCGGATAGTGAAATTTGAATTCAGTCAAACCTCGGATTTAAAAAACTAGCCTAGTGGTGTGACCCTGTTTGCTGTAAAAACCCATTTTGGTTCACTAATATCCTTTAGGCAGGGAAATCAACCATCGATACCTTGTCTGATCCACATGTGACTCCAAACCTGGTTGACTTTTAAATGCAAATGAGCGGTATGTGCTGGCCGAGCCAGTGACGTCCCGTAACCAAGTAAAAAGAAAAAAAACCTGCCCTGATTTGGCTCAGCTTTGGAAGTATTTTTTGATACTGAAGTCACTGTAGTGTCTAGAGTAAGTGCAAGCTGAAGCCAGACCATTCTGACTATGGCCAGCCATGATCATAGAATCCCTAAAGTGTGTAAGCAGGCCATTCAACCCACCGAGTCCACACCGGCCCTCCGAAGAGCATCCCTACCAAACCCACACCCCTATCCTATCCCTCTAACCCTGCATTTCCCATGGCTAATCTACCTAACCTGCACCATCCCTGGACACTATAGTAATTTAGCATGGCCAGTCCACCCAACCTGCACATCTTTGGACTGTGGGAGGAAACCGGAGCACCCAGGGGAAACCCACACAGACACTGGGAGGATGTGCAAACTCCACACAGACAGTCACCCAACCCACATCCTGGTGCTTTGAGGCAACAGTGCTAACCACTGGGTCACTGTGCTGCCTAATTATGATGAATGATGAAACAGCTAGGGGGCTAAATGGTCTATTCCTGCTTCTGTTTTTGACGTTCTTACTGTCCTTGGAAAGTACAGAAACCGCTGTTGTTAAATTGTGGGATATTATACCAGCACAACATTTACACCTACAGTGATAACACAGTGTGGAGCTGGAGGAACACAGCAGGCCAGGCAGCATCAGAGGAACAGGAAAGCTGACGTTTCGGGTCAGGACCCTTCTTCAGAAGGGTCTTTCTGAAGAAGGGTCCTAACCCG
>JAHRHZ010000046.1:11137134-11168800 GCA_024137785.1 Ginglymostoma cirratum
TGCACTCACATATCACCATCCCACCTACCTTCCCCAGCCTCACCCCCACCCCTCCTCTCTATTTATTTCTGAGCTCCCTTGCCCTTCCCCACTTCTGAAGAAGGGTCCTAACCCGAAACATCAGCTTTCCTGTTCCTCTGATGCTGCCTGGCCTGCTGTGTTCCTCCAGCTCCACACTGTGTTATCACTGACTCAAGCATCAGCAGTTCTTACTACCTCTACGTCTACAGTGAGCTTTGTTGACATGGGTGTGTGATCCACTTTCAGATTGATACTGGCTGTGGGGAGTGAAGCTGAGCAGGACCTCACTTGTTTTGTGTATGGTCTGCTATTCCTTTGCTGCTTTTAGGAATTGTTTCCTACCTTTTTTAAACCTAGTTAATTTCAACACTTACAGGACTATTTTCTGAAGCCAGAGCTGACTTCTAGTTTGCTCAGAGAGGGGATGCTCCTTCGCTGCCATGCAAAAGGGTGTTCAAATTTCATCGAGAGTGAAACTGCATTAACTCTGAGAAAAATATCGAATAGACAGGTGAGTATTTTAAATGGGGTTTTTTTGAAGGGGTTGATAAATGATGGCTCCTTGTTTGTGAGCACAACGGTAACCTCTAGGTAAATTACTTAGAAACCTGGAGACCTAGAAGATGGGAGTAGGCCATTCATCCCTTTGAGCCTGCTCTGCTATTGGATGAGCATGGGTAATTATTTAACTCAGTATCTTTTTCCAACTTTGTCTCTATTCCCTTTGGTCCCTTTAGCCCTAGGAACTATATCTAACTCCCAAAACATTCAATGTTTTGGGATCATCAGCTTTCTGTGGCCAAGAATTCCACAGGTTCACCACTTTCTGGGTGAAGACATTTCACCTCATCTGAGTCCTATACCGTCTTCGCTGTATCCTTAGACTTTGACCCCTGGTTCTGGACTCCCTGGTCATCAGGAACAGCCTTCCTACGTTTAGCATGTCTAGTCCTGTTAGAATTTTACAGGTTTCTATGAGATTCCCTATATTCTTCTAAACACCTGTGAATGTAGTCCTAACCGATCCAGTCTCTCTTCATACGTCAGTTCTGCCATCTTAGTAAATCTTCATTTCACTCCGTCCTTATCCAGAAAGTCTACTCTCAGATAAGGAGACCAAAACTGCACACAGTACTCCACCTTCTTGTTGATGCTGCCTGTACTATTGAGAGTTCATAGAAGTTCATAGAATCCCTACAGTGTGGAAACAGGCCATTTGGCCCAATAAGCCCACACCGACTCTCAGAGCATCCCACCCAGACCCATCCCCCTATAACTGAACTATTCCAAACATCCCTGAACACTATGGGCAATTTAGTATGGCCAATCCACCTAACCTGCACATCTTTGGACTGTGGGAGGAAACCGGAGCACCTGGAGGAAACTGGAGGCAGCAGTGCTAACCACTGAGCCGCCGTGCCAAGAGAAGCTTCAGAGAGGAGAGAATAAACTAACCAGAGGTGTTTCTCAACCACAACAGAAAAAAAATCTGGAAAATCTCAGTGGGTCAGGTAGTATCTGCGGAGAGAAACAGTTCTAACGGTTCAGGTTGATGGTTCTGAAGAAAGGTCATTAACCCAAAACATTCTGTCTGTTTCTGTCCAATAGATGCTGCTTGAACTGCTGAGTGTTTTCCAGCATTTTTAACTTTTGTTTTTATTTCACATTTCCAGCCTCTGCAGATTTTTCCTTTCGTGCTTCTGAACTAGTCACTTGCTCCTTGAGCCTTTCTGTCTTTAGGTTTTACCAGATCCAAAAGAAGACAATCTCCACAATGGTCTGGGCTGTTGCTGTGTCAACGACCTGAAGTGCAGTTTGCTTTCTGACCAAAATACACAGTTTATAAAATTGAACCAGTGAGAGAGGGACACAATAACATTTCTGAAACTGTGTGTGTCCTGTACCCACAGAGTCACATTATTTAGGCTCAGCGAGCCTTTGCATAGAGTGGAAAGAAGCAAGGTTTAAAGAATTCCACACCTTCTTTCAGTGTAGCCGGTTTACAAAACAACACATGTCAGCTTCTTGTTGCTCATCCAGGGAGGACTGAGTTACCCAATTGAGCAATGGCTTGAAGTTGGCAAGGAAAAATCCCCGCCTTGTGCTCTAACTCTCCAGTTCCTGGCTCTGAGTCAGCCTAACTGGCCACCAATGCTATAGAGGGTTGCAGACCTACCAGGCTCAGTATCTGCTTCTTGAATCCGTGCCCATCTCCTGTTATTTGGCATGCGATCTTGGAGTTAGCTTGTTTCCCCCAAGGCATTAGATACCTGTGTGCTGTGGGTTTGAGCCCTTGCTATGGTGCAGGAAATACTGGGAGTTCCATTTGAATAACTTGGTGAGAAATTTACTTGACCATAAAATGAGTGTTTGGCCGCCATTACAACCTGTCGCCAATGAAGGGTGGCTGGCATCAGCTGCTCGGCACTTGTGAAACCTGATCCCAGCACCAGCAGAGGCAAGACTTGCTCCCAGTTGGAAGCCCTAGTGACATGTGGTACATGATGCACATCTGTAGACGACAAGCCACTACAGGACCATACAAGACTTGAATGTCAGTAACAGAACAGTAGTCATCACTCACTGTCCAGGTTCACACGTGGAGAGTAGACATTTGTCCAAACAAGGATCCCGAGTAGGCCACTTCGTCCTTTGAACCTGCTTCGCCATTCAAAAAGATCATGGCTGATCTGATTTTAACCTCAAATCCATATTCCTGCATATCCCTGATAATCTTTCATCCCCTTGATCATCACAAATCTATCTACCATTGCCTTAAAAATATGTTTAAAAATTCTGCACCCATTGCCTTTTGAGGAAGGGAATTCCGAAACCTCTTAACCCTCCAAAAGAAGAAAAAAAAATGTAATTCTCTTGATTTCTAGCTGTTAAAGGCATTGGTAGCTCCACGAATATCCAACATTCAATTTCTAATCTGCAGTAAGTTCATCTTTGCCCAGTGGCAGAAGGGCTTTTATGATTGAACTCTGTACCTTCAGTAAACATAATAAACATTAACCATGGCTTCCATTGCTAGTCATTATCCAACAGAGGAAACAAAGTGCAGAACCAGCAAGTCCATAACAAAGTTGTTCCATTTTGAAGCTGTTATGACCTTGCCTCTTGGAAAGCATTCCCTTTCCTGCTTTTGTTAAGGTGAAGCAAGAAAATGGCAGTGAACAACAATGGATCCTTGCCCTGTCCACACAGTCAGGCAGGTCCCAAGGCATGTGCATCAGCAGGTGCACCAAGGACTAAAAGTTGTTGGCCAGGGTTGTTCTAATCAATGTAAATGTAGCTATCATAGAAAGATTAATAAAGATGTTTGGAGAGGTGATAGCCGAGTGGCATTATCACTAGACTATTAATCCAGAGACTGTGGTAATGATCTGGGGACCTGGGTTCAAATCCTGCCATGGCAGGCAGCGGAATTTGAATTCAATAAATATCTAGAATTAAGGGTCTAACGATGACCATGAAACCAATATTGATTGTCAGGAAAACCTCATCTGATTCACTAATGTTCTTTAGGGAAGGACCCTGCCATCCTTAGCTCATCTGGCCTACACGTGACCCACAGTAACGTGGTTGACACTTAACTGCCCTCTGGGCAATTAAGAATGGGTAATAAATGCTGGCCGGGCCAGAAAACCCACAGCGCATGAATAAATAAGACAGGAAGACAAGTGTAGTTCCTTTATTGGAAGATAAGACCATATCGATACAATGTTAACCAGGAGACTGTGGGGCACATCTGACCTCTGATGCTTGTATTCTGAGTCCGGAGTTGGCCGCTACTACATTGCATCATGTCACAGTGATAGTGATTGACACTAGTTTAAGATACATTTCCATAAAGATAAATGTACCTCATTTAAAGGGGTGCCTGGACTCTGTTGTAAGGGCTTGACTTTACATCTCTACACACTGCCAGCACCACACAATCCAACAGAGATCCCAGAGTCTTACGGATTTGTTTTCTCTTCTGTTGTTTTGTTGCCTCTGAGCAACCTGTGAGCCTTGGTCCAAATGAGCAGCAGTCAGCAAAAAAAAAAACCAAGAAATGGAATCACACTTGATTTCCTGAACAAGCAACATCTTCACCAAAGGTTCTGCAGTCCAGACGCCTCTTAGTTTATTGTGCAGTTTTGTTTTAACCACTTCAAAACCCATTTCAGGAAGTTGTGCAATCACAAATTCACTTACTTCACTTGTAAGATTTGCTAAATTGCTACTGCTGAAGGCATTACAGCATTGCATAATCTGTCATTGCTGTTGGCAGTCTGAAGGAATGCAGTTCTCATGCTGTTCCTGAATTTGTACAGTTTGGGATGACTGTAATACTACACACTATCTCATTCTTGACACGTAACGTAGCCATGTATCTGAAGTAGAGAAGGGGTGTTTGTGAGCAAGGAAGGAGCCCACACCTTCAGGAAGGAACAAGAAGAAAGTGAGACACATTTAACATGAAAAGATGGTTGGGTTGGGGGAGGGAATAATGTACTTTAATATTGTGGAACTGTATCCAAGAGGGAGCAGAAATTCAAGGCTTTCGGTTTATTGCTGTGTACTGTTTTGTGAAGATGGCTGTCCAAGAATGTTCACTATATCCTTGTTCTATTTCTCTTTGCTCCTGTAAAATGGCAGAATAATGAAGAAGATGCTGGAGGTCCCCTTTGCTGTGGATGTGCAAAGCAACAGATTGGCCCATTGACTTATCTCATTGCACCCACCGAGCTGGTCAAATTGATGGGGTAGAGCCGGGAGAGTGGGGCGGTGACCCCACAAGATGGCATCCCTGGGTCTCAGTAGGATGACAGCATATGATGGATTCCAGAAGTACGTAACACAGTACAGTACAGCACAGTACAGGCCCTTCGGTCCACAATGTGCCGACCTATTATCCTACAAGTGATTGGAAAGCCCTGTAATTTATTTTGTGCTGGATCGTTGTGAATGATTTTAATCCTGGTGCTGTCAAGTAGACAGTGTATATATAAATAAAACACATCTAGTCAGCCTAACAGCAATGGTCTCCATGCGATATCCAATTTTCCCTTACCGAAAAGTGGAAGACTTTCTACCCTGGATCAGGTCAACTTGAATGTAAAGTTTGTCTGTATTGGTTCTGTAATTATAAATGTAAATATCCCTGAAGGAACAAATGAAGTGACCATTTACTACCAAAAAAACCCTTGCGTATTTGTATATCTTTTTTTCTAGAGCTGCTATTTGAAGTGTACTTGGCGTGTTTGTTCTGGTCTTCAGGCTTCCCACCACCTGTTGTTACTTCGTTATTTCACAGTATTGTTTGTTTGAAAGATCCATTGCCAGCAATTCAAAGCAGAACAGAAGACCTCTGATGGTGTCCAGACCACCTATCCTTCAATCTCACCATCCCGAAAATAGATAATCCAGTTGTTAACCTCAATAGAATCTTACCTGAATTCAGCTAGGTGTCGTTTTTGTTGAGTTTCATGGAGGGTTTCTCCATGAGGCCTAGCGAGATTTCTTACACTATTTTCTCAAACTTAACTCATTAACTACAGGCCGTGCTCCCCTTATATAATGTTACCTGGATTCTCCCACTTGTCGTCGGAAGTACTTGCTATGGACGGAACATTCCAGGATCTCTGGCACTGGTGTCATCTTTAAAAGCTCGTCGTGCACCACATGAAGCACTGGCAGTCTGGAGCTGCTCTGCATGGTTTGTGACATTTACCCTGCACATAGTAGATCAGGGGACGTTAGTTCTCTGCTTTGAGAACAGGGTCCCTGTGCATAGGATGATCCATCGGAGGACTATCCTTTCCCTCAGGATTGGCAGAGGAGGCCACTCACCAGTTTATCATCCTGATCAGTGCATTCTTAGCTGTTTGGAGAAATGCCCAGCACTGTAGGAAGATCGTCAATGACCTTTCTCACTCTGCAAAGATGAGGGCCACCGTCTTTCTATTTCCTGACACTCAGTACATTTTTGTGACTGTGTCCATCTCCCACCAATGCTTATAGTCAACCACTATCACTATTGGCAGCAACATCTCCCCCCACCTGCCTGCTGTCTCACCCACCATATTGTCACTAATCCTGCATGCCCTGAGTTATTTACTCACTGACTCATTTACTCACTGACTCAGGATATGCTCTTTGTGCTACCTACTTCCTCACTCGGGACATCTCTCAGCCCACTATATGACAGAAAGAGCCAGGATGGACATTGGACTGCCTAACATTCTGCTCCAGGGGGAGGATCCAGACCACAGAGGACAGCTGACTGACTAAATGTGCCAAAGCCCCTGGCCTGATATTAAAGGCTGCCCTTGCCAAGACTGCAAGGACAAGCAGAGGTGCTGTGAGCCTTGAAGTGAGCAAAGTTTGTAACCATTAAGAAGCAAGCGTGCAACCCCGAGATGCAACCCTGGTCCAATCCATGAGCTGGGTGCTTGACTCCGCTTGCGGGATTTATATGAGAGATGTTGCACTGTAAGTGAATCATAGAAGTACCGTGATGATGCAGAGAGGCTGGAATTTATCAATGGATATCAATGCCCATGGTTGTGGGGTGCATATAGTCACTGCCCATGGAGTGTGCACTCTGATTTGTGCTCTGTCTCCAAGATGGAAGTCTGGAAGAGCAAGCTGAAGTCGCCAGGTACTGGCTTTGTTTTTGGGAATTTTTAACATCCAGTTTCTGTCTGGAAATTGGGAGACTGCATATTAATGAGGTAGGATTAAATGATAATGAGCAATTAATTCCTGATAATGAGCCTCTTACTGCTCTAATGAGAGTCATTTCTCAGCATCCAAGACTTGGAGAATATGCCTCTGTGTCGCGATGCATCTTGCTGGACATCTCTCCTGGTTTTCCTAAATTTCTGACTACAGCCCACATTGTTCGGGGTCTGGGAGGATTCTGTGTTATGCTTCTGTCTGAGCGAGTTTGCTGGGCTAGCATTCTTCCTACATTATGATGGTGACTGTGCTTCTCAGTTCAATGTCGTACTACTTTGAAGCGCTAAGGGCTGTCCTGATGTTGTGAATGGCTCTATAACAACTGCACATTTTGTTTTTATGAAGTGTGCCTCTGTGATTTCCTGTTCTTGCGAAGTATTTAATTCTTAGCTGTTTTGAGAAATGAGGAGTTATTCTCCTGGAGATTAGTTACCCACCACAGAATTCACACTCTCTGATGTGCTCTTGTGGCTGTACATAATGGACTTATGCACAGGCAAAATTAAATCCCATCAGTGCATTTGGTGCAGATAACGTGAGTGCTGGAGACAGTGTCATAGAAACTCAGTATTTCTATGGATGGAAAAACAGAATCAATGTTTTGGGTCCAATATGTCTCTGCTTAGTAATCCCTGAAGGTGAATCACTATGGACTCAAAATGTTAACTTTGTTTCTCTGTCCACAGAAGCCGCCAGACCTACTGAGTTTCTCTGGCCTTTCCTGTTATAATTTCACATCTCCTACATCTGCATTGCTTTCCCTTTATTTGGAGGTTCGGGATTTGAAATATTAAAAATCAAAGTAAGTTTCACATTCTGTCTGAGCATAATTTTGATCACTGGCACAGGGAGTGTGTGAGGCAAAATCAGTTTTTCCTCACCATTATCTAAAAGGTGAGATGACAGCATCTACTCTGCATGGGGAAGCATCGCATTTCAGCTTAATCTTATTGGATACAGTGTATTGCACAGTTAATGTTTTGTACCAAGTTACTGTTATACAAATTGAATGTTTTGTCACACTTTGTCTGGAACTATGGAACACCCTTCCTCAAGAGGAGTGACGGATGCGCTAAGGTGAATTTGCTGTAATATTTCACTGGAACCAAAAACCTTTATTGCTTGAACTTAACTCTGGGTAGGGCATAATCCATCTGCCTGTGACCCAAACACAGTACAAAAGTTTGGAGAGAAAGTTGGTACAATGGTAGGGGTCGGGAGAGATTGTGAGAGGATGAGGCTGTATTTTGTTTGGGGTGAGGGAAAGTTGCTGCAAAAGACTCAGCAATGGAATACTTGGCCAACTAGGATCCCAGAGAACTTGGAGAGTCACTGAGAGGATGGATTTCTTGCTAGGGAATGTTCAGTTTGTAGTTTAAAGCCAGAGAAGATCAGGAAATACTGTACGGCAGAAAAATATTGTGGATGTTATTGTAAGAAGACTGTATCAGTTCAGTCATTTCATATGGAACAGTCTTAATCATAAAGATTTGCGTTTGTCTGTTATCAAAGCATTTCACATATTGTGAATTACTTGAGATGCAGAAACAGTGCTAAAAACAAAACTGTTTAACTGTAACTTTACCAGTCCATGGAATGTGTGGTTAGGATGATGTCCTTTTGAAATGTGTGTTAGTTAATTTTTAGGAAAGAAAAAGCAATTGATGCTAACATTTATGCCTGTTATCTTTCAGCATTGTGGTAGACAGTAAATGAAAGCTTTCCTTTGCCTTGCAGCTTTACGTTTAATAGAGCTGAGATGGTCGTTGGGGATATTGATGAATTCTTTTAGTTCTGCTTCTCTGTCAGTCCGAACGCCCCATAGGACAATACAAGTACAGAAACCAATGTTACTACATCATACAGTGAGTGCATCACCAATAGAGGACAGAACGAGATTGAAAGAGTAGCCTCTGCAAATAAAAATAAGGGGACCTTGAGGAAATTTTGAAAGCAGCACTAAAAAAAAATTTATACACTTTTTTGTTGAAAGTCTCCTTCTTTCCCTCCCCACAACCTGATTTAGCTGGATTATTAGGCTCATCAAGTATGTCATTGTAGTAAAAAGAAATTATCTTGGAGCCTCTTCACATGTACACCGAAAGACTCTGCCTCAGAAACAATATACAGGAATGATTCCAGGAATGAGAAACTTCAGTGATGAGGAGAGATTGAAGAAGTTGGAACTGTTTTCCTTGGAGAGAAGAAGGCTGAGAGAAGATTTGACTGAGGTTTTCGAAATCATGAGCAGGTTGGATAGAGAGGAAGAAACTGTTCCTGTGTAGAGGCCGTAGATTTAAAGAGATATGCAAACAAAGCAAGGATGTAGTGAGGAAAATCTTGTCCACACATTGAATGTGGGATTGCACCAGTGTCCAGGGATGTGCAGGCTACGTGGATTAGCTATGGCAAGTACACGGTTACAGCGATGGGGTGGGGGTCTTGGGTGGTATGTTCTTTGGAGAATCTATGTCGACCTGACGGGCTGAATGGCCTCTTTCTACACTGTATAGATTGTATGATTCACCACCTGGAAATGGTCAAGGCAGGTTGCATTGAGGCATTCAAGTGGGCATTGGATGATTATTTCAGTAGAAATACTATGTAGGGATATGGAGAAAAGGTAGAAGATTGGCAGTAGGTAATTGAACTAGTGTGGGTATGATGGGCCAAATGGCCTCTTGTGCTGTAACCGTTCTGTAACAATTATTGCAATATTCTCTGTCTACCTGTTGATGCAGTTATTTTCAAAAGGCCAGACCACTTTTCATGAAGACAAGATTTTTAAAAATTAATTTCTCAGCAAAAAAAAAACCCACAATTCCTCTGTGGTTGTTGGAAGCTTCTCTAACCCAAATTTGCTTGAACAGGGACATCCACAGTCCCACCAGGCTGTGATATATTTTCAGGGCAGAAAAGAGAGAGTAAGCCACCTGGAAAAGTCAAGTACCCAATTGAACTGGTTTATTCAGATATCAATGTCAGTAGGTTCATACATGTACAAATGGCCACCAGAGGATAATATTACAGAGTGATAGGTAATCATGTAACACAATCATGTATCACTTGGTTTGAAACATTTATTATTGCTACGATGCAGGGCAATGTTGTACCAGAATCCATACTGTTATAAATCTTAACCATGGATGTCATAACATCTTACTATCACTGATGTTCACATGTCCAATCAATTGTTTACCCCATGAAGTGCAGTCCTTATGATGTTTGACTAAATTATATTATACAGAATTAAATATGTTTAGACCATAAGACATAGGAGCAAGAGTAGGCCATTTGGCCCCTCGAGCTTGCTGCGCCATTCAAAAGGATCGTGGCTGATTTGCCACTCCTCACATCCACATTCCTGTCCTTTCTCCATAACCTTCACAATTCCAGTACTAACTTACAAATATTGTTCTTGCTGCCACAAAATGTGGCCATTGATAATGTGTGTCAGCAGGTCCCTTAACTACAGGAGACCTCAGAATTGTTGGATGTTATCCTGTGCGCTCCCTATCCACCAACAATGTCCACATGCAAGCCTATAATTGTTGGAAATTGTTTGTATTCCCTCTTCTCAATAGGGAATGAACTCAATGGAATAAACATCCTGCTACCCTGGTGGAGATAGGTCACAGAACACAGACTGGAGTCTAAAGATCATCTCCAACAGGTTAGTTCCTCACTGGATCAAGTGGAATGCCATTGAAGGAAACAAGTTGTTAGTTAGTTCGACCCAGATGAATTATAGGTTGTTCTGTCTTGCTTTTTGACAGTCTCTGGAAGTCCCACATTTTGAGTGCAATCAGGAAACTCAAAAGCCCATTATTTTCTGTTAACTTCAGTGATTTTTCAATGACTAGATGGGGTACAGGACGGATGTTCCCAATGACCGGAGAGTCCAGAACCAGGCGTCATTTCCGACTCAGATGAAGAGAAATGTCTTCACCGAGGGAATGGTGAAGCTGTGGAATTCTCTGCCACAGAAAGCAGTTGAAGGCAAAACATTGAATGTTAGATATGGCTCTCGGAGCTAAAGGGATAAAAAGGTGTGGGGAGAAAGCAGAAAAAGAATAATGAGTTGAATGATCAGCTATGATGATACTGAATGGCACAGTAGTATTGAAGGGCAGAATGGCCTACTTTTTTCTTCTCCCACATTCACTTTCTTTGAACATAGAGCTGAAAATATGCTCTTGGATTCCATTCAAAAACTTGCAGCTCAAGCATAAATGAAACACATATACTGTGTTTTCCCTCATTGCTAAGAAATTAATACAGCTGGGCAGAGCTTTATTGCACTTAGTCCTCTTATGCACTTCTGTACAATCGACAGAGGAGACAAAATTTATGGGGTTTTGGATGGCCAGCCAGGTTATAATGGAAAAATGGCGCAGGCTTGAGGGGCCAAATGGCCTACACCTGCTCCTTATTATTGCGTTTCTGTTTCACCCTCTGTACCTTGCAAGGAAAAATTATAAATGGAGGACCAGATTTTATTCTTCATGTTGTAAAGACTGTTGCAGAGGTTTGGTGACATTTGACATCATTACCAAATAACTTCTCAAATCAGAAAGATTATAACTGTTTTCATTGGCCTCATGCACTGTAAATTATATGTTCAGCAGAGTATTCAGAGTTGTTGCAGTTCCTGCTAGATTTGGAGAACGTGCAAACTCATTGCGAAACAATTTAAGTTCCTGTGTCCATATTTGAAGAACATCGAGCAAGTCTTCCCAGTTTTAGGACCTAAATTCTCTTCAACTTACATTACCACAACATAAACAAATCTGCTGGAAAAGCTCAGCAGGTCTGGCAGCATTGAACAGTTCTGATGAAGGATCACTGGTGCCGAAACGTTAACTCTGTGTTTCCCTTTACAGATGCTGCCAGACCTGCCGAGCTTTTCCAGCAAATTTGTTTTCGTTCCTGATTTACAACATCCGCAGTTCTTTCAGTTTTTATTTTACACAAGATCTGCTGACATATCTGTGTTGGAGCTTGCTCTGTACAACATGTCTGCTGGGTTTACTGACCCTTCAATACTTAGTTTATTGTAAGTGGCTTGCTTTGGAATAGCTGTGAACCTTGCTGCAGTGCCACAGAAGCACAAGCCTGGCCTCTTCTAATGTGACACTTGGAAGCAACTTAGAATGACTCTTCTAACTTTTCCTAAGGTTTCTGGAATCATTCAGCAAAAAGCAGGTCTGGCAGCATCTGTGGGGACAGAAAGCAAAGTCAACCTTTCAGGTCCAGTGTGACCCTTCTTCAAAACTTCTGATGAAGAGTCACTGGACTCGAAACATTTAACTCTGCTTTTCCTGCCTGAGATGCTTCCATGCCTGCTGAATTTTCCCAGCAATTTCCGTCCTTGTTTCAGATCTCCACCATCTGAAGTTATTTGTTTTATTTTAGCCATTACAAATATGACTTTGGAAGTCACTGCATTCACTGAGATTAAAAGGTCTGTTTTGAATCTGATAACTTGGGTTGTTTCCAATAAATTATAATTATTCATGTGTAGAAGTCTACATCATGAATTGGACAACCTCTAAGTTTCTTCTGAGGCAATCTACATTACCAAGGCAATGAAAGCAAATTGCCTATTTAGTTACAATTAAATAATACAGAGCACCATTTACACATAAATATACATTCAGCAAGTAATTCCCTAAAGGGAGTCAGATTGAATATGACAAACTAAAGCTGGCTTGTCCAACATACAACTCAGGGACCAGAATTAGGCCTACTGTACCTCTCTCTATGTGGTTCACACACCCTTCATTCAAAATATGGGTAAGTTGGAAAGCTAGATTTGCAAGGAGCTGTTCTTCCAATCAGACTCTATTATATAATCACAGAATCACTACAGTGTGGAAGCAGGCCATTCAGCCCATCAAGTGAACACTGGCCCTCTGAAGAGCATCCTACCCAATCCCTGCATTTTCCCCACCCTAGACACTATGGCCAATTTAACATAGCTGATCCACCTAACTGGCACATCTTTGGACTGTGGGAGGAAACCCACGCAGACATGGGAGAATGTGCAAACTCCACAAGGCTGGAATTGAACCCAGGTCCCTGGCACAATGAGGCAGCCACCTGAATGGGCTGTGTTTGCTGATTGGCCATTTGCTATCTTAAACAAACACAAGCACCCTAAAGCAGTGATTAAGATGGCAGAGTAGTCGACAGTTATAGATAAAGTCACTTACTAGATGATAGAGTTAGGGCTGCTCTCTCCAGTGTGTGTGTGTGAGAGAGAGAGAGAGACCTGGTGATGGTTTATTCTAAGGGTCACCGCAAATGATTGGAGAGGTTGAGAAAGCGAGTCCTTTATGGTAACCTCAGTTGGTGCATGAATTGAATCTATGCAGTTGGCATTGTTCTGTGTTGCCAGCCAACCAGCAGCCCCGCCTCAACCAAAACCTGTCCATAAAGCAGGAAGGAAACTCCAGGTCAAAAGGCGACTTGTTTCTGAACCTCACTCTTATATAATACTGACAAAGCTAGCTCAGAGTGTGCATCATCAGAGACAAATGCATGATCAGTTTTAGTAAAACCCAACTTCTTAGCCTTTTGCCCGAGTCCCCACCCTCCATGATGATTAAGACCTGAGGAATAGTTTATCTGCTGACTAACTCATAAATGTTGCCAAAGTGGGAGTATTTGAGCGAGAGGGAGAGGTTGAAAATGCTGAGGCTATATTTCCTGGAGCATCAGAGGCTGAGGTGGGTGGCACCGCAGCTCACTGGTTAGCACTGGTATCTCACAGCACCAGGGACCCAGGTTCAACTCCAGCTTCAGGTGACTGTGTGGAGTTTCTCCCCATGTCTACGTGGGTTTCCTCCCACAATCCAAAAATGTGTAGATTAGGTGGATTGGCTATGCTAAATTGCCTATAGCGTGCAGGCTAGGTGGGTTATACTCGGGAAATGCAGCGTTACAGAGATGGGGTTGGTGTGGGTCAGATAATCTTTGGAAGGTCAGTGTGGACTCAGTGGCTCTTGTGAAAAGGTTTAACAAACCAAGAACGTTCAGCCTTCCATTATTGTGAAGTTATTTCCAATGAAAGCTTTTTTAAAAACCAAGAACAGCCCATATTTACTCATACAGAATTGAATCAAACTTAAGAAGCCTCATGTTTTGGCAGAAAACTGTTTGAATCTCCTGCTTTTAATCACTTAGATTCCAATTCATGTCAACTTATTTTATACAGACTTGCTGAATAATAATATACACTGTTCTTACTAACATTATCAATTTTGGGCCAAATGTAAAAACAATGATAAGAATGCCATGAACATCAACACAGCCCACTCATAAGTGCAATTAAAGAACCTTGCCTACATCAAAAAAAGGCTACAAACTAAGATCAGAAAACAAGCTCACTTGATCTACTAAATTAAAAGATCTGATTATGAACAATGCCCTTTAAAAGTAAGAGCAGCTACTGGTTTTCCACAGAATGTTCCATGAAAATTACATTAAAATATTTTGAAGAAAACATCTGCTTTTAGAAAAATACAGACATTCAGAAGTGGCTCAAAGTTTCCTTCTGGGAAGCTTAGTAGAAATATATATATATATATAATATATATGTCTGCATAAAATAATTAAAAAAGTTCATTTCAAAGCATTGGTCATCTGCTGACCTCTTTGGCACCAATCTGTTGGACAGTCCATATGTCATTATTGAGCGAGATATTAATTACACATCATAAAAGTCCAAGATAATTTCTCTCTGCTGGCTCATCCATAAACAAGATGGAGGCTTGTGGAGGAAGCAATTATAAATCTTAGAGTTGTACAGACTCTATGATCCAACTCGTCCCTACTGACCAGATATCCTAAATCAATCTAGTCCCATTTGCCAGCATTTGGCCCAAATGCCTACAAACCCTTCCTATTCATAGATGCATCCCGATGCCTTTTAAATGTTGTAATTGCACCAGTCTCCATCACTTCGTCTGGCAGCTCACTTTATACAGGCACCACCTCTGTGTGAAAACTTTGCTCCTTGGGTCCCTTTTATATCTTTCTCCTCTTACACCTATACCCTCTAGTTTTGGACTCTCCTACCCTAGGGAAAAGACCTTGTTGTTATGGTCCGTATAGAAGGGGATGGAGCGGATCTAAGTGGTTCAGAAACAGGCACGTAATCAATAGAGATAGTAAAAGAAAGGAATGGCTCAGGCAGTGAACAAACATCTTGTGACATGTTCATTCTTTGCTCCATGTTGTTCTTGTTTCAACACTTCCTCCTGCTAGCGGTGGATAACATTTATCCTGTTTAATGAGTGATAAGGGTCACCTTTCCGTTTCCTGCTGTAAAGGCACAGCTTCATTGGCACTTGTCACTGTTTGTACCTCGATCGGTAACACTGGTGTGGCATCATATTCTTGTGATCTTATGCAGCCGCTGAATAAAAAGGAAAGGACAAAAGGGTTTAACAAAGCTGAATAAAGGTATTTTCGACAAACTTTGTCAATCAGAAGAATTAACAATTTTTTTAATTTCAAAAATATACTTTATTCATAAAAAAATCTTTCTCTCTCTATTACATATACATTGTCACAAATGCAGTTCAGTCCTGTATGTAGCATATCAAGTAAACAAACATAAATCATTTAACAACCCAGGAAGTGGCTGATTATTATACAGGAGCTTATCCAAGGTGGCTTCAGGTACCCCCTTACATACTCGGCTCCCTTGACTCAAGGTTACTGCCTGCTTTTCCCTTCTCCCTCTCCACCACTGAATGATGCGGATGAAGGGGCAGCGCTTCGAAAGCTTGTGATTTCAGATAAACCTGTTGGACTATAACCTGGTGTCGTGTGATTTTTGATGACTGAATGAGGTTGATCTTTCACTTCATCCAGCACTTTGACTTGTCACTTAAGCAGGCCAGCTTTAGCTCAGTGCTAATATTCATTCAAGCTTTGAGGCAAGAAAATTGTAGATTCAAGTCCTGGTACCACTCCCCTGAAGTGTTTACGGGATAGTGAGATAAGTTCATGAAGGACAGAGGATTAGAGGGATATGTTGACGGAGTGAAATAGAAATGGATTATAACTTCTTTAAGGCTTTAGCAAAGATTTGTAGCTCGGGTTGTGGGTCAGGCTGTTGACTTGTTCGCTGAGCTGGCTTGTTTTCATTCAGACGTTTCGTCACCATGCTAGATAATATCATCAGTGAGGCCTCCGATGAAGCAATGTTGTTCTACTCTGCTTGGAATTTATACTGTCCGGTCCGTTATGGTGAGTCGTGTCATTTCCAGTTTGATCTATATGGGTTTGTATATGGGGCCCAATTCTATTTGTTTGTTGATTGCATTATGGGTTAAGAACCATGCCTCTAGGAATTCCCGTGCGCATCTATGTTTGGCTTGGGCTACTATGGTTACCTTGTCCCTGTTAAACTGATGACCTTCATTGTCCACGTGCACTGATATTAAGGAAAGTTAATCGTGCCGTTTTGCTGCTAGCTGATGTTTGTGTATTCTGATGGCTAGTTTCCTTCCTGTCTTTCCGATGTAATGTTTGAGGCAGTAGTTGCATGGTAATTTGTAAACCTCGTTGGTTCTGCATTTTGTGGGAATGGACGGATCTGTACGTCACAGTTGAATGTTTGACCAATGGGGAGTTCCAAACCTCGGTACACAGGAAACGTCCACAAACAAAGCTGTGTTAGGACACTATTTAAACGGGCCATCACTCACTGCAACACTCCAGAATTACACAGGTAAGAGGAAGAGCATCTATACAAAATCTTCACTATGAACAATATCCCTGCAACTTCATCCACAGGTGCCTACTAAATAGACAACATGAGGGCACAGTACGCCATAACAAACTGCCCACACTACCTTACATTAAGAACATATCAGAACTGACAACAAGACTCCTATGACCACTAGGTAACATGGTAGCCCACGAGCCCACAGCCACTCTACGACAAACACTTACAGTGATTAAAGACCCCATTCCCATAACATGCAGAACCAATGTGGTTTACAAAATACCATGCAACGACTGCCACAAACATTATGTCGGACAGACAGGAAGGAAACTAGCCATCAGAATACATGAACATCAACTAGCAGTAAAACGACACAACAAGCTTTCCTTAATATCAGTACACTCGGGCAATGAAGGCGCTCACTTTAACTGGGACAAGGTAACCATTATAGGCCAAGCCAAACATAAGACACGTGTGGGAATTCCTAGAGATGGGGTTCTCCACCCATAATGCAATCAACAAACGTACAGAATTGGACCCCATATACAAACCCATACAGATCAAAACCGGAAATGACACAACTCACTGAAACGCACTGGACAGTGTAAATTCCAAGTGGAGTTGAACAACATCGCTTCATTCGAGGCTTCACTGATGATGTTATTGAGCATGGTGACGAAACATCTGAACCAAAACAAGCCAGCTGAGTGAGCAAGTCAACAACCTCATTATAAATTCTTGCATAAGCCTATAAAGCTGAATGGCGTGTTTCTGTGCTCCAGGCACATTGAAGCTTAAGCATGGTTAGTGTGTTGACAACAGAGCTGATTCCAAGATGAGAAAGGAATTTCATTTACTTGAAGGACTGCCAAAATAAAGGGTGAAAGTGCAAACAGATGTGGCTTGTAATGTAGACTAAAACTCCACTGCAGTGTTTCAGATCTACTTACCATACAGGTGGACGTAAAACCTAAGCCCGTTTGTATTTACATTTAAATTCTTTTGCTTTGCCACCTCCCCGGTACCTGCATAAGGGTCATGTTGTTATTGTTTCTTTGTCTGAGGGAGAGTGAATGGGTTCTGCTCAGCTCGTAGTTCTGACTGAGGACAAATTGGTAGGCAGAGGGTTGGAAACAAAGAGTCTCAGCTGTCAGCAACATGTGCTAGAAAATGGTGACCCATGGGCCAGAATTTCAGAAATCTGTTTCGAATGGGAGAAAGGTTCCACTTCCAGGATAAACTTGGAATAGTCCTTAGGAATGAAAGCTAAGGGGCCATTAGATTGAGGTGTTCAAATGATGAAGAGAATGAACAGGGTGACTAGTCAACGACTCTCCTCTTTAGTGGGGGAATCCAGAACCAAGGGAATGTAGGATCAGGAGAAGGCTATTGACCTTTAGGCAGATCTGCAGCTGAATGCCATGTACTGACCTTTGCCACCGAATCTTTGACACTTTTGGCTAACAAACATCTTGTCATTCTCAGTGTTACAATTATCAGTCAGCATTTGTGGAAGAGAATTCCAAATTTCTGCTGCCATTTGCATGATAAGGTTTTTAAATTTCACTTGGCCTACTTTTGCTCCTGTATCTCATGTTCACTCCTGAAACATCTGTCTCTAATTTTAGGCTAAGACCCCATAAATTCTCGGGAGTATAAGCCTAGCTTATTTATCTCTCCTATCTCTCCCAAATGCTTAACTTTTGGAGCCAAGGTTTCAATCAGGTAAAGCTATACTGCCCTCCCTCCAACCTTCACATCATATTTTTTGGAATTTGTGTTGTCTAGAACTTTGAGTATTCCAGGAATGGTCTAACCATGGTGTAATCTTAAAATTCTGTCACTTCCTTCGGACATTTCATCCTTCACAACTTTCAAATTTCTCCCAAGTTTTCCTATTCTGCATCCTTGTTTTTTAACTACTCATGCTTTGATGGTGACACCTTTGGCTGCCGAGACGCTAAGTCCTGCAAATTACTTCCCTGAACAGCTTGAACTCTCCAACTCTTTCCTCTTTTCAGAAGCTTTTTAAAACTTATCTCTGCATAAGGTCCTGAAGCTAATGTTTTGTGGCTTGATGTCTAATTTTTGTTTGATAATACGTGTGTGAAACAACTTGAAATCTCTTGCTACGTTAGAGGTATTATGTAAAAAGTACATATGTAAAAAGTGTGGTTAAAAGTACAAACAGAAAAATGTTTTTAACAAAGGTATATGAGATTGTTGAATGCCAGGAGGTTCCTGTTCCAGAATTTTCCAGGAGATCCTGTTCATAGAACTTGATTTTATTTGATTTATTATTGTCAAATGTAATGAGATACACTGAAAAATATTGTTTCGTGTGCTAAACAGACAATTCATATCTTATGTAAGTACATCAGTATAATAGAAGAGAATGCAGAATGAGCTGATAGGTTTAAAAAGGAGGAGAGATATATATTTGGGAATGATAAATATTATTAAAGGATCATGGAGAAAGGGTTAGGATTGAGAAATTTTGATTATTGTTCCTATGGCTAACAAAATATTGCAACAGACTTGATAAATTTCATTGTTTATCGATGATCTCGTACATTTCTCTGTTCCATAGTTTCTGTAAACAGGCCAGAGGATGTTCTCTTCCTAGGGAATAATATCGAAAATGGAGCTAGGCTATTGAAGAACAAAGTCACAGAGCAGCAACAGATAAATGGCCACAGAAATCTGGAACACCCATTCCCTCAGAAAAGATTCTTGGTGCACGTTCCACTGGGGTGCTATGGAGTCATACGGCACAGAAACATACCCTTCAGCCCAACTTGTCAATGCTGACCCCCCCGACCAGGTTTCCTAAGCTGAACTAGTCCCATTTGCCTACATTTGGCCCATATCCCTCTGAATCTTTCCTATCAATGTACCTGTTCAAATGTCTTTTAAATATCGTAATTGTACCCACCTCTGCCACTTCCTCTAGCAGCTCAGTCAGTATACATACCACCCTCTCTGTGAAGAAGTTACCTCTTAGATTCCTTCTAAATCTATCCCCTCTCACCTTAAACCTATGGCCTTTACTTTTGGAATCCCCTAGCCTGGGGAAAAGACCATGGCTATTTGACTGAAGACCCTTCAGTCCAACTCGTCCATGCCAGCCAGATATCCTATATAAATCTAGTTCCATTTGCCAGCATTTGGCTCATACCCCTCTAAACTCTTCCTATTCATATACCCATCTACATGCCTTTTAAATGTTGTAATTGTACCAGCCTCCACCATTTCCTCTGGCAGCTTATTCCATACACACACCACCCTGTGTGTGAAAAAGTTGCCCCTCAGGTCCCTTTTATATCTTTCCCCTCTCACTTTAAACTTTGCCTTTTAGTTTTGGACTCCTCCACCCCAGGAAAAAGACCTTGCCTACTTACCCTATCCATGCCCCTCATGATTTTATAAACCTCCATAACGTCATCTCTCAGAGTCCAATGCTCCAGGGATCACAGCTCCAGCCTATTAAGCCTCACCTTATAGCTCAAACCCGCCAACCCTTGCAGCATCCTCATAAATCGTTTCTGAACCTTTCCTTATTTTGCAATATCCTTCCTATAGCAGGGAGATCAAAATTGCATGCGATGCTCCAAAAATAGCCGAACCAATATCCCATACAACTGCAACATGACCTCCCAACTCCTATACTCAATGCGCTGACTAATAAAGGCAAGCGTACCAAACGCCTTCTTCACTATCCTATCTACCTGCGAATCCACTTTCAAGGAACTATGAACCTGCAGTGCAAGGTCTCTTTGCTCAGCAACACTCCCCAGGACCTTACCATTAAATGTATAAGTCCTGCCTGATTTATCTCCTACATTCCACTGAAGGAAGTCTCAGCCTATTTAGCCCCCTCCTTATAACTCAAACTCTCCAGTCCTGGCAACGTCCTTGTAAATCTTTTTTGCACTCTTTCCAGTTTAATAACGTCCTTTCCAGACCGTGATAGTTAAATCTTTGTTAGGTACAGTTAGCAGAAGACTGAGGAGTAAAAATGGATGAATGAAGCTTTTGTAGAATTTCACAGAACTTACAGCATGGATCAGGCTGTTCAGTAAATGGTACTGGGACACAGATCAGCCATGATTTAAATGAATGGACTAGGAAGTTCAAGCAACTAAATAGTCTACCCCTAGTCTGAGATAGATGGATTTGTAATAAAATGACTGGGAATATTGGAACTCTGAAGCAAAAACCGAATTTGCTGAAGAAGCTCAGCAGGTCTGGCAGCATCTGTGGAGAGAAAGCAGAGTTAATGCTTCGAGTCCAATAACCCTTCAGTTCTGGACTCAAAATGTTAACTGTTTCCTCTCCAGACAGATTTCTGCTTTATAAACACTCACAAGGCACTGTGGACCAGAAGTGTGCATTTATGTTATTGGAAGTCAGTGGGAATCATAGGAACACTACAGTGTGGAAGCAGGCCATTCAACCCATCAAGTCACACTGACACTCTGAAGAGCATCCCACCCAAACCCACCCTGTCCCTGTGGCCTCGCATTTCCCATGGCTAACCCGCCTAGTTTGCACATCCATGGACACTATGGGCAATTTAGCATAGCCAATTCACAGAACATCTTTAGACTGTGGGAGGGAACTGCAGCACCTAGTGGGGGCCCCTGCAGATACAGGGAAAATGTGCAAACTCCACACAGACAGTCATCCAAGAGTGGAATTGAACCCAGGTCCCTAGAGCTGTGAGGCAGCAGTGCTAACCACTGAGCCACTGATCAGTGATAATCTTAGTGAATGGCAGAGTATCCCATTCCTGCTTCTAATTCATAAGTGTATCAATGAAATTGAGGTACAGATCAGTTATGATTTTAATGAATAACAGAGTAGATTTACACAGCCTTATTTTGGTGCTACTTTCAATTGAGACTTAAGTGAATGAGATATTGTTACATCATCCTAATGGCCACAAAATCTTTCCTAATTTGAACAAAAGCAAAAATGTTAACTGTTTCTCTCTCCACATTTGCTGAGTTTCTGCAGCGACTTCTAGTTTTGCTTTAGGTTACTCAGTTTGAAGCTGATCAACACCAAAGGGTAAAAATATTTCAGTGTGCCATTTCTTGACTCATATTTGGATTAAATCTGTCCTACTCCAATGTCTAGTCATGGAAGGTTCAGTGTCCGAGCTTGTTACTGCTGTACTGTAATATATTATCACTATTAGAGAATTTGGATTCTAAGGTAGAGGCCCTTATGAGGGTTTTGGCTTTCAGTTCTATGAAGAGGACAGTCATCATTTCAGCTGAGAAGAAAACATTCAAATCAACAGAAAGTCAATTTATTTGTGGCAGTCTCCACGTGATCAGAGCTGGGAAAAGGTCAGTCCCCAGGCGATCTGAGCTGGGAAGAGGTCAGTCCCCCGGCGATCTGAGTTGGGAAGAGGTCAGTCCCCAAGCGATCAGAGCTGGAAAAAAGTCTCCAGGATGCAGAAAACTTTGATGTTTCTTTTAAAGCATATTGACTGCCACGTGAGAATGCATTCAGCGACAGTCCACCATGGTAAGCAAATTGCAAGAAAACAAATCTTTGAACTACAAGCTAAGTGTTACTCTGGGACCTGCCTTGTCCAGTGCGACCAACAGCTGGGATTGGAACAACATTGATTCTGAGGCATGCTGTGTTACTAAACAAATGGCAATTTAACAAAGCATTTTTTAATACTTACATTTTCTTTTTGTAAGCAAATATCCAAAGTAAGAACAGTGCACACAGTGCGCTGATAAACAAGATGCTTGTACTGGTACCTTTGGTCAAGAGAATGAAAGACAATATTGTTAGATAAATGGGATTGAACATAAAATTACATTAAGAAGTCACATCCTTTGGGACGTAGTCATGGACGAGGATTAATTTTGCCATGAATTGCGTTCATGGAGAAAAATAAAATGCCCTGAATGCAAAAGCATGTTGTATGGGAGACTCAAGATGAGGTTTCTCTCTCATTAGGTTCCCCTGAGAATTTCTGGATTTCTTTTGAGGAGAATAGGTGCAAGGCTAATGAGGCCTCATATTCCTGCTTGGGCCACCTCTTTTTCTGGTAGCAGTGCAATGTTTGAACGATTACAGTGCAACTAACTGCCATCTATTTGGAGGGTAAGACTGGAGTAAACCGCTATGTCTTTATTTGGAGCAAGGGATTGGTTCAGATGGTGTTCTACCTAAGGGGACCTGCCTGAGGCAGCAGAAGTGACCTCTTTGCCTCTGCTGATGATACCAAGTTGGGTGGGAGGGTGAACTATGACAAGGATGCAGAGATCCTTCAGCATGATCTGGACAAGTTGGGTGAGTGAGCAAACCAATGGCAGATGCAGTATAATTTGGAAAAATGTGTGAGGTTATTCACTTTGGAAGCAAAAGCAAGAAGGCAGTTTACTACCTGAGTGGCTGTAAATTGGGAGAGGGAAGTGTGCAGTGGGACCTGGGTGTCCTTGTGCACCAGTCACTGAAGGTAAGCATGCAGGTGCAGCAGACGGTAAAGAAGGCAAATGCCATGTTGGCCTTCATTGTGAGAGATTTTGAGTACAGGGGCAGGGATGTGTTGTTGCAGTTAGACAGGGCCTTGGTGAGGCCACCCCTAGAAAGTTGTGTGCAGTTTTGGTCTCCTTTTCTGAGGAAGGATGCTCTTGCTATCGAGGGTGTGCAGTGAAGGTTTGCCAGGCTGATTCAGGGGATGGTGGGACTGATGTACGAGGAGAGATTGACTAGGTTGGGATTGTTTTCGCTAGAGTTCAGACAAGTGAGGGGGGATCTCGTAGAAACATTTAAATTCTAACAGGACTAGACAGGGTAGATGCAGGGAGGATGTTCCCGATGGCGGGTGTGTCCAGAACCAGGGGTCACTGTCTGAGGACATAGATGAGACATTTCTTCACCCAAAGAATGGTGAGTCTGTGGAATTCACTACCACAGGAAGTAGTTGATGCCAAAACATTGAATGTATTCAAGAGGCGACTAGATATAGCACTTGGGATGAATGGGATCAAAGGTTATGGGGAGAAGACAGAATTAGGCTATTGAGTTGGACGATCAGCCATGATTGTGATGAATGGCGGAGCAGGCTCGAAGGGCTGAATGGCCTCCTCCTGCTCCTATCTTCTATGTTTCTATGCTGTTCAGTGCAAGATCCTGCCAAAAGGTGACCCTGTGCTAGGGCCAGCTGTGTATCTAGGCCAATTAACTTAACAACTCCAAATAACATCATGTTCAAATGGTTGGACTCCAGGGAATTGCAGGCACAGCACACTCTGCTTACAGAACACAGGCTTAGACCTTATGGAAAAATTGAACTTTTGGCAGATTGTTCAGCATTGGAGAAGACAGAATCACAGATGTGTTACACAGAAGAAGGAAGCTATCCAACCCATCTTTTTGTCTGCACCAGCTCTCCAAAACGAGCAATTCACTCAGTAACATCCTGCCGCCGTTTCGGTTAAGTCTAATTCCCTTTTGAAAGCTTCAATTGAACCTGCCTCCACCACACACTCCAGCAGTGATTTTTGAGAAACTAACTGCTCGCTGCAAGATGTAAGTTTTCCCTTGTGTCGCTTTTGCTAATGACTTTAAACCTGTGTCTTCTTTTCCTCAATTCTTTCATGAGTGGGAACAGTTTCTCCAAATATACTCTGTCCAGACCCCTCATGATTTTGAATACCTCTGTCAAGTCTCCTCTCAGCCTTCCCTTCAAGGAAAACTGTCCTAACATCTCCCGTCTAGCTTCATTATTAAAATTCCCCACCCCTAGAACCATTCCCCTGAATTTTATTTGCACTGTGACAGGTATAGCTGCAATGTTTTAAAGACAAAAATCTGTGCTTACTGAGGTCTCTCCCCTTTGAGGACACAGATCAGATTTGACAATGTGATCAAAATAGCCATACCATGAGATAAGTTTGAAACTAGGTCATAAATTAGACCACAGTTAAATGCCTGTGTGCAGTTTCAGGTGCTGAATTATAAGAGAGGGAATGAAAGCACAGAGACCATACAGTATTAGATAGACAGGGATCAGAAACTGCAGCTATTATGATCATGGACAAATAAAGAAAGCTCTGAAGTTCGAGTCATTAAAAAGCCATTCTGCCCATCCAGCCAGTGCCATTTGTGGCTCATGCATTATTACTCAATTATGGGGCCTGTTACGTACTATTGATGCTATATCAGAGGAAGACCTAGAATCATAGAGTCAAACAGCACAGAAACAACCCATTTGTGCCAACTAGGTTTCCAAAGTGAACTAGCCCCATCTGCCTGTGTTTGGCCCATATCTCTCTAAACCTTTCCTATTCATGTGCCTGTCCAAATGTCTTTTAAATGTTGTAATTATACTCACCTCTATCACTTCTTCTAGCAACTCATTCCACGTATGAACCACCCTCTGTGTGAAAAAGTTGCCCCTCAGGTCCCTTTTAAATCTTTCCCCTCTCACCTTAAACCTATGCTGTCTAAGTCCCCTACCCTAAGGAAAAGACCTTTACTAATCCCCTTATCTATGCTTCTCGTGATTTTATAAATCTCTATAAGGTCACCCCTCAACCTCTTCCAGGGAAAGAAAGCCCCAGACTCTTCTTATAACTCAAACCCTCCAATGTCGGTCTCATCCTTGTAAATCTTTTCTCAACCTGCTTCAATCTAATAACATCTTTCCTATAGCAGGATGACCAGAACTGTACGCAGTACTCCAAAAGTGGCCTCACCAATGTCCTGTACAGCCGCAACATGACATCGAATTCAATGCTCTGACCAATGAGCTACAAACAAAAACAACAGCAACTCCAACAGGGAATGAGTTTGAACCAGCTAGTGCCTGGTTGGTTTCTTTGGCATGGGTGTCAGTAACCAGAGAATACTGATTGAAGAATCAGAGTCCAGATGAAGAGGAGCTTTACTTCAGGCAGCGTGTTATTCTAATATGGAGTGCATTTTAGGAAAGGGGAATAGGTTCAGTAGCAACCTTCATTCAGGGAGTTGTATAAATAGTCTATTTACAAAAGAAACTGTTGTCAGGGTATGGGGAAAGAGAGGGGAGAGAGGAGCAAATGGGCAGCTCTTCCAAAGGAACGATGGGCAGAATGGTTTCCTTCTGCAATTTGCCCTGCAGAATAGATTTCTGGCATTTCCCTTTATCTTGAATGACATTGTTAACTCGAAATAAAATCTCTCTAGTTCATTGAGTACATGGTAATGCCCCCCCTTTTGTTTCAACTTCCACTTGCATTCCTCAAAAAGTATGCTGTCATTACTTGCCCCTTACCGACAATTAGTCCAATGTCTCTGTCAGCAGTTGCCTTTTGATTGAATTCTGTGAAAAAGAATAATAAAACAGAACCGCATTTATCACAATACTGATAATCTACTTGGATATTAGCATGACATAGAGGACAAATAGAACAAGCTGGTGATCCAAAGGGATATTCAGATAATGACAGAAAACCTGGTGCAGTGATTCAGTTTATCACGTACAGACTTTGCCTCATTTCACACTGAGGTATGAAGGTCAAGACTATTGTATGTAAGTTTCCTCAGTCCTATTTTTAGGTTGCTGGGTGTAAGGAAACTCAGAAAATATCCCCAGTTCCTATGGGTTCAGTGAGAGGACAAACAAGACAGCTACAGTTTCCCCCCTTTGACTAGCTATTCAGTGACTCTTCCTGAGAGAGTTGGCTGCTGTGCACTGTCAGTTGAGACTTAGCTCTAGTGAAGGCCATACAGGAACAGTCTGGCAAATTTCACTGGCTTAAGCTTACGAATTAAAAACGACTGCATAGCAAAGTATCAGTGTCTGTGGCATTCTACACCAAAATCGCTCTGTACCTTCGATAGTAAACAGTAGAGAAAGGAGCTTGAAGGGAGAAAGCACGGACGTTTGCAACAGAATCAAAGGAAGGGCCTTAATTTCATGACGTACCCGTCACTGCTTCCATCTGAGAACAAAGATAAACTCCTTGCTGTAAAAGTGTAACCAAAATTGCTTTCTACATAATCCCTCATGCACTGGTTGATTCTTAGTGTACAAGACAGAATCTATCGCCTGGTTGTCTCAGATTCCCACACCCATGCGAATAAACACATTTATTTAAACATAGGGATTAGCAATGGCAGCAGACCATTTGGCTCCTCAAGCGAGCACCACTATTTGATAGATCTGCAGCCTCAATGTGATTTTCCTGTCTACTTCACTATAACCTTGGAATTCCTTGTCAATCAAGTATCTATCTAATCAACGACCAGACCTCCACTGCTCCCTGATGAAGAGAATTTTACAGACTAACAAGAGAAAAAAATGTCTCATCATCTCCATCCTAAATGTTTTTTTTAATTCACTCACAGATGAGGGCATTGCTGGCTAGGCTGGCATTTATTGGGCAATTAAAAGTCAACTACATCACTATTGGTCTGAAGTCACATGTAGACCAGACCAGGTGAGGATGGCAGTTTCTTTCCTAAAAGGCATTAGTGAGCCAGACAGGCTTTTCCTGAGAATTAACAATAGTTTTGTGGTTATCATTGGGGTCTTATTTCCAGATTTTTATTTAATTTAAATTCCACCATCTGCCATGGCAGGATTGGAAACCAGGTCTCCATAACATTATCTGGGTCTTTGGCTTAACAGTACAGTGATAATACCACGAGGCCATCACCTCCTCAGGTGACCCCTTATTTTTACATTGTGTCCCTCCTTGTTTTGGTCTCTCCCAGAAGGGGAAATAACCTGTCAGCATCCACTCTGTCAAATCTCCTCAGGATCCTGTGTGTTTTGATGAGAATTCCTTGCCTTCTCGTAACTCCATTGGATGTACAATGCAAACATGAACTGTTCTCAGCCACTGACTTCCCCGGTCGAATATCAGTCTGGTGCATTTTTCAGAGTTGGCATATTTCTCTGAAAGCTCGCCTGCAATTCTGCCCTCATCACACCACCATTGCTAGGCCTAACTTCAGTTACTCATGCCCCAAGCTCTAAATCTCCTGAAACTTTCTGCCTCCAGTTTGTTGTAATTCTCTACCTTCAGCCTACTGCTCATGCATCCAATACCCCACCTCCCACGAAGTAAGAATTGATCCGCGTTGGACCTAAACAGGGATAGAGATCACCAATTTTTGCAGGCCCGAGGACGTTCAATTAGTCTCCTGTAAGGGTCAGAGTTAGGGTTAGCTCAGCAGAATTATCATCCAGGCAGTCAAGTTATTAGATCTGGTTTTGAATCTTACACTAGTCACATCATGATATTCCGGCATTTAATGCAATTTGCCTGAATTTCCAGTCAGGTAACTTACTCAGATCTGTTGTAATTTTGAATTAGGGCTAGGGCTTGGTGTACCTCCCAGTTCAGACATGTCTTGCCCTGCACGCTTGAAAACAGTCGCAACTGAATTTCTACCCACAAATCTCTTTTCACCCTCCTTAGCTTCGGGAGGGAGGGAATCCTGCAAAAGGTTACTTAAGGATTGAGCGGAAGAATGACAGAGATTGAGCAAACCCCAAGGAGAGGAAGAAAAGGCCCAGCCTCTGCCTGGCAAAAATCTTTGTCGAATTACCGATGGAGGCAGATGGAGAAATCTGAGACACTAAGAGTGGTCGGGATCCGGCTGCTCGGGAGAAACATGGACTTGAGCCGACAGTGAGAGCAAAAGTTATCAAGAGACAGCCAAGGGACATGTATTCAGGAAGACTAAATCAAATGGGCCAGAGGGGAGAGAGAGGCGGGAGAGGTAATCAACAGAATAATAAAGACAATCAGAATATATGCCTTGTCAGTTCATTGATATGTTTCCAACTAGTCGGTTATGCCTTAAATCTGACATGTAAATTTGAGTTGAGCTTTACAAAGAGAGCTTAGTACTGATGCCAGTTGCAGTGAAAAGTGTGTCTCTGGGAGAAGTTCTGTACAAATAATTCTTCACTATATACCAATTAAATCTTCCCCCACATTGCATAGGGGGAGTGATGACATTTTTTCAGGCAGAGGAGGGTTGGAGGATAGGCAAGTCATGGAGTGTGTAGGAGACACCAAGGAAGCGGACGGAGCTGAAGGTAGAGGGAATCTGGAGAAGCAGAGATGACAGGAAGGTGTCAGAGATAGATAGTGATAGTTGAAGCAAAGGAGGATGAGAATAGGGAGACGTGGAGAGAAATAGCAGAAAGAATAGAGAAGTGAGTTGTGGGGAAAATAAGAGAGGCTGGGAACAGAGTGAGGGAGAAGAATGGGTGAACAGAGAAGAGGAGCAAACAGGGCAGGGAATGGGGTAAGTAGAAGGAAAGGTAAGGGGAGCAGGGGAAAAGGAAAGGAGGAAGGGAGGTGTCAAGTAAGCACATCAGGGCTGATGAGGGACAGAGGGAAAGAAAAAGGGAGAGGATGGAGCAGGGAAGGAATGAGGTGAATGTCGTAGGGGGATAACAGTGAGTAGAGAATCCTTTAGAAATTGTGTTGCCATGCACTGTGAATTCATTCTGCAGCTAAACCTTTATTAAAGCTTTGATGACCCTCATATATTAGACTTTTGTGGTTTCAACCAAGAGTGTATCAGAACCATTGTAAAAGTGTGGGATGGAGACAGTAGTGTGTTTCATTTGCACCAATTTCAGTTCTGTCAATTGTAGAGAATGTCAGAGCACTGTGTCCCTGTCAAGTTCATTTTGCTAAAGGTGACTGGGTCTTGATCTTTAATTGACCTTTTAAATTGATTTTGAGATCAAATGGCTTACCCTCTGCATACAGGCTATACACTTACTGATAGAAACTTTTTTTTATAATGCAAAATCTTGTGTACTTTTTATTTTTGAAAGCTCGTCATGGAACATTCTGTTGTACGTAGAAACCTGCTCATAGTGATATTTCTGGAAAACAGAGGCAACGCACTGCAGATAATGTTCAGATCCAAGCAGGTGGTGAGGTGATTTCATCAACCACTCAATAGCAATAATGAGAGGCTGCAAACATTTTTGTAGTTTGGCTTCATTTGACTCTGCCAAGCGAGCAATGAAAGGCAGCTTGACAGTCGAGGGACAAGGAAAACCGAGGCACACATCTGCAGAGCTCAACTGAAAGTCACTGCTGAGAGGGAGTTGTGGAGTGAAGATGGTGATGGCAAAGACACTGGGCTAGTATTCCATGGGACTTGGGTTCAAATCCCACAAAGACAGATGGGACAATTTCAATTGAATAAAAAGACTGGAATTAAAGATATGAACTAATGGTGACTATGTAGCACTGTGATTTGTCAGGAAAAACCAACCTAGATACTCATTAAGGAAGGAAGTCTGCCATCCTTATCTGGTCTGGCCTACATGTGACTCTAGATTCTCAGAAATGTGGTTAACTCATAACTGCCTTCTGTGCAGTTAGGGATGGGTAATGAATATTGGCTGGAGTATTTATGGAGGCATGAAAACCATTCATTGTCCTCCTGGCCCTCCTAAAATCAGTTGCCTAACTCTTTCCAGTTTTCTTCTTTCCACGTCTTGCAGTTGTCCCTTTAAGGACTCGGGGATCAGAGGAAGATATTAACGGGAGGAGGTCATTCCATCCCCTCTACCCTGTTCTGCCATTCAACCAGGTCATGGTTGATCTGGTAGTTCCACCAGACAGACTGCATACTCCTCTCTGTAGATCATTAACATTGCTGCATTGTCAAAGAGACCATGGAGGACCCCAGATTAAATATTTGGTTAAGGCTTCAGTCAGTTTGAGAGAGCACAGCCTGCCTATCTTGAGGCCCATGGAGTCTGGCAGACCAAGACCTTGGGTGACTGTCTGTGTGGAGTTTGCACATTCTCCGTGTGGCTGTGTGGGTTTCCTTCGGGTGCTCCGGTTTCCTCACACAGTCCAAAAGATGTGCAGGTTAGGTGGATTGGCCATGTTAGATTGCCCGTAGTGTTCAGGGATGTGTAGATTATGTGGGTTTTAGTGGGATGGGTCTGGGTGGGATGCTCTGTGGGTCAGTGTGGACTTGTTGGGCCAAAGGGCCTGTTTCTGCACTGTAGGGGTTCTATGATTCTATGATTCTATGAAATGGTCAAAACAAATAGTTTATTTGCTTTACAGGAATAACAGGGTGGCTGGCTGCTAGAAATTGCTCCCACCATTTTAATGTAAAATAAAATTACATTCTGTGCTACAGATTAGCTTGATAACCAAAGTTTTCACTTTTCTGTGTGTGTGCCCATTATTGAAATTCACTTGGCTTTGAACATGAATTTTATTGAGTACTGCTGGACTCAAAGGATTTTGGTATGTTTTCTCCTTTACAAAATGCTCCATATTGTGTCTTTCAAATCAAAATGTTTGGCTTCAGTTTGTGTCTAGCAATGAATAGTGTAAGATTTGTATAAGATATCTTGTGCATCCTTTTGGCCTTATTATTGGAGACTTATCATGTGGTATTTTCCCTCAATGAACCCGTACATTGCTCATCGTCCTGGGAGAATCCCTTTTGGTGACATTCACTGAGTTAATCAATAACACGTAGCTGCAACACAATGTAAAAAAACTAATGTCCGTAAAGCGTCTTTGCATAACCTGGAGATATTCTGAGACTATACCCAACATCTCAACTGCCCACCCTATGGCATAACTCCCAGGCCTTCCACTTACAATGGAATCAATGGTTTGTAATGAACCTTTTTTAGGGCATTGCAGGGTCCCTGTCATCATATTACAAACCTGGATGGGAGATCTTACACAATATAGTTGGAACATCAATCACAGAGAACAGACTGGAATGTGATGAGAGAGTTGCAGTCAAGCAGCATCATAGGAGCAGGAAAACTTGACGTTTCGGGCCTAAACCTTTCATCAGAAATGGGGGAGGGGAAGAGGGTTCTGAAATAAATAGGGAGAGAGGGGGAGGTGGATAGAGGAGAGGATAGGTGGAGAGGAGGCAGACAAGTCGAAGAGGCAGGGATGGAGCCAGTAAAGGTGAGTGTAGGTAGGGGGGTAGGGAGGAGATAGGTCAGTCCAGGGAGGACGGACAGGTCAAGGGGGCGGGATGATGTTAGTAGATAGGAGATGGGGGTGTGGCTTGAGGTGAGAGGAAAAACAGGTTAGGGAGGCGGAGATGAGCTGGGCTGGTTTTGGGATGCGGTTGGGGGAGGGGAGATTTTGAAGCTTGTGAAATCCACATTGATGCCAT